>VZRO01004907.1:0-31488 GCA_013397915.1 Daphoenositta chrysoptera | reverse complement strand
ACTTCTCTGTCCCGTCTTCGCACGTACAGGCTCGGAGAAGAAGGGATTTAGTAAAATCGCGCTCAGCAAAAATGGGGCGATACCTAAAGCAGCGGTGAGGAGTCTGTGTGCCCTGCTGCCTTGCGCTGGAGCCAGCAGAGGAAGATGTGTGTTTTTATCCTTGTGCAACGCCGGTCTGTCTAACTGCTGAACAGAGCGATGTGCTGAAGTTGGAGATCCTGACAAAATGGGTGTGCTCTTGTTCTCTGCGACCTGCAGTTTACTTCTAGCTCTGGTGCAAGGACACAGCTTATTCACATGTGAGCCAATTACTATTTCCAGATGTTCAGGAATGCCTTACAATATGACTTTTTTCCCAAACATCATGGGACACTATGATCAGGACACAGCTGCTCGCAAAATGGACGTAAGTTCTTCCTCCTCCCCGTGGTAGTATGTAACAAATTTGTCATTAAGAAAATGTTTGGGATACCTGTTGCACTGAATGACAAGGCTAATAACGTTTAGTGAGTAGATGTTTCTTCAAACAGAGTGTTCTAGACCTCCTTGGTTGTATGAGCAGTATGTAAGGGAGCTACCGATTTCCTCCCTCCACCCTGCCTTGGATCCTGTATTAGAGTGGAAGAGGAATGGGTGTAGCACAGCAGTGTGGCTATTCAGAGCATTTTGGCAGAGCTGATCACATATAGCTCAGGCACCTTACTGTTATACAGAGCAATTGTTGAAATTCTCAGGGGAAACAGTTTGTGATATCCTGGCCTGCCTGAACTCAGTGCAGAAGTCATTTAGAAGATGCTCTTTGCTCCTTTCTCAGCTTACATCTTACATAAGGACAAGCACCTGAAGTTATTCTTAGCCCTATTGTCCATTGTGGGTTTTGCATTCTGTTGTCTTCTGACTGCATGCTGAAACTTCTGACTGAAAGAGCAGCTTGCTCTTTTAAACTGAAAATAAGCACTTTTCTTACCTGAACTGACTGTAAGTGTGGCTCCCCTGAGAAAATGCCACGTTGTGGAAAGGCTTTGCCCATAGCAATACCTGTAAAGGGCGAGAGCCTCTCTGGGTGAGAGGCTTGTAAAACAAGTTTTAAACCTGTTTTAATAATGGCTTTTCAGTGGTGAGAAGAGGGGGAAAAATCTTAACATAGGTCTTGAAAAGCTTAGCGTCTTTTGCTATGCAGAGAGTGAAACAGAAATGAGGTGAATATTAAGTTTCTGTTTTAAAAAAAATTATATGTGGTGTTGGAGGTACTGCTACTAAAATCGTATTTGCATACTCTTTACTGAGCTTGGAGGAGGAGCTTGGTTCAGTTGCCAAAACATGTTTTTAGTGTTGCTTGGGATAATCTCGATTCCCTGTTTGGCCGCCAGTTGCCAGCCTGGAATGGCACAGGCTTTGGTCTCACATTCTTTTTGTCAGCGTGGTGTAGATGTATGGGAAATTCTGGTATCAAATATTAAGCCATCTGTAAGCAAGCAGCTGAATTCAGCTGCAGATCTCTGACAAATTGAAGGCTTTTAAGTTGGAAGGCAGGCTGTAGGCTTCTGCTGTGAACTGTGCAGTTCTTCTCTAGTGTCATTTGTCAGGAATGCTTCCTGCAGTGTCTGCCACTTTATCTCCGCAGGTACGCTGCTGCTTCTTACTTGGTGTGTCTTAACTGCAGCCGTTCAGCCAGCGCTTGTCAGTATTTGTGCCTTCCAGTCATGCTGCTGTTAGGGCACAGAGACCACAGAGCCATTTTTATTAGGTTGCTATGGCTGACTTCACTCAAATGTCAGTAACTTGTGCCTAGTGCATGTGTGGAGGGAGCTCCTTCTGGAAAGGATTCATGGCTTACCTTATATATAGCTACTTACCTTCTTGTATAGCTACTTTATTAAAAATTGTGTGGTAGTGAGAAGTTTTGTTGGTTTTTTTCTTTTTTCCATCCTGTCACTCTTATAACCTGACTACTGCAGTAGTTGATCACTACTCAGCCACCAGGCTGGGTGGCTGTGGGGAACAACAGTGTCTATTAGGATTTCATTTCCTTACCCTCTGTGATTGGCTTCCTAGTCTCCTGTCATTCCCACTGCCTGGCCTCTAATTTGGTAATCCTCACTACTGTGGTGGTGTGCAGACGTTTCTGAACTGCCTCTTGTGTGGTGGTCTGCCTGCCTTTATTTGTGGTCCAGCAGTGATGATGGATTGCTTGGTCAAAGTGAATTTTTAAGACAGCTGGTTTACAGGTGAAAGGGAGTTTGCTCCTGTTCTGTATGAAGGTAGAGTTGAATCTGCTGCTAGTGATTAGATTTGGAATTAATATCGTAAAAACTTATGGTGGTTCATTGCTGGGCCTTCTTTCTGAGAGGGACCAGTGTGTACCAATGTCACTTACACATTCTGATGTCATTCTGCATATCGTTCACTAATGGTGCCAGTTTGTCCATAGTTGGTTGCAACAGGGAACCTTCTCAGGATTGTTAAAGGGTTCTGCTTTTCAGGGGACTTGGTGTTGCAGCAGGGGTGGAGGAGTCACTGACTTCCAGAATAGTGTTTAAATTTCATTTTGCATCCATGAAGAGGCAGCGGGTTGAGAGGTGGAGGAGACTTCTGTTGTTTCAAGAGCTTGAATTTTTCTGTAATTTTCAGTCCAAACTTCATTCGTACCAAAGAAAGAATTTTAATAGCATGTTTGCACTCCGTAGAAGTGCTTTCTTTTGATCCTCAATAGGAATGCTTAAAGGCTTTGCTTTTAAATTCTATCTTGCTCTTCCCCCTCCCCTCCTCCTGCCTGTTCTCAAGATTGGGCATGAGATTTACATCTTTGCATGTCAGGTCTCACTGGGTTTTGAGGTTGAGGCCTGCGGTATTTTGCTCCCTGTATCATAACTGAGTAAGATGCTTAATCATACAATCCTAAGGCACAAGGTAGAGACATCTTCAAGAAATCAAAAATATTTTGTGCAGAGAGAGCCTTAATGTTAATCCAGTTTTATGTTTCTATCCCCTCTAAAAACTTTTGGAGAGTGTTTACTCCCCAAAAGGACCAAGATTTGTCCAGAGGACAAGACTCACCTCAAGGTGAAGTTCACTCTCCAAAACAGTAGTAACACAATGTCCCACTCTGAAGGCTCTACAGTTGTGTTCTGCTGCAAGGGAGTGTTGTATAGCCAGAAGAGCTGTGCTTTCTATCTGCTGGTGCATGAAGTCTTCTGTTCAGTTCCTCTACTTTTCTGGGAATTCCATTTCTGGGAATGTGGTAAATTGGTATTTCTAGATGGTGTCTTCATGGTAATCATCCAGGAGAGGATGATGTGGAGCTACTGTCTCAGGTAATGGTTGTCTTCCAGGAAAGCAGCTGATACACGGTCTTGCAATTCTGCCTCACGGATCAGCTGTTTGTAATGATGTGCTATAAACCAGAATACTGAAGCACTAGAGCAGGAAAATTACTAACTCAGTCCTAGGGCCTCTGTTACGGATGTTCTGGCTAGTGAGGGGATAGTCCCTCTGGGATCTTGTCTTAGGCAATAAAAATGACATAATTTCCAGTTGCTCCCTCCATTCACATATTTATTTATTTAATTTAATTCTGAGCTTTCAACTTGGAGGACTGAGTTTTGGCTTCTTGAGTTTTACTTTATATTTGGATTATTTTTGTTTACACAACAAATGGTGATTTTAGGGAAGTAAAACCACATGGTTTCGTGGTGTGAAGTTTCGTGCATGTTTGCTGAACAGCTGCATGACTGTGGAATCTGATTATTTCAGATGCCTACCATCTCTGTATCTCAAAGTAGTTTAACAGTAACACTGCTCTTGTTACTACTAGTTCAGGTTGGGAGGTGGAAGATCTAGGGTTTGTCTGATGAGGAAAATAAGTGGACATAGCAGAAGATCTAGTTCATTACAGCTGTACTTAAATAGGTGTAACTCCCCCTCGTGGTCATCCACAAAAACAAGTCACTTCTAATTCCAAAGTAGTTCTTACTTTAACTATCCTGGAATGGGTTGTCAACTGAAGGCATTATTCCAGCAAGGCAGGGAGTTACTGTGTTGTAACTTACATTCATATCTCTTAATCTGTTCTGCTGCAGTTCTGGAATGTGTCCACAGGAGACAAGCCCTTAGGACTTCCTGATGTGGGCAAGATCCACAGGTCTGTAGAATTACAAAGGGAAAAGGCTTGCCAGTGAGTTTTTAGAGCAGACTATAGAAAACACTGGAAAATGTTGCACAGAGAACAATAAAGTACCTCAGAGAGATTGAAAAAAAGATTCAGTAGTGAGTTTTCCATTCACTTCTGAGTTCATGGCCATATGCCAGGGTATGTGTGTGCATGTCTGTGGAGAGTTAAGTGCAGCTGGCTGCAGCAGTGGCAGAAATTGTGAGAGAACTGGGGTCAGTTTAAGTAAAGCCATTTAGAGGGGCTTAAAAAGTACCTTCAAAAGTTAACACTGAAGTTCCATGAGTTAAAATTTGTAATGTAATGGCTTCATTTGCTTCCACTAAATACAAATTTATAGTTAATTCAGTATAACGATACTTTAAAAAAACCTGGAAACCTGGTGTCTTGCAAGCTTAAATTGGTACGTGTGTGTGTATACACACAGGAAGGAGAAAGCTGTCTACCACTGTAGGTTGGGAGTTTTGGGGAGATAAGTGCTGTTTTGTGAAAAGATTATTAGTAGGATATCCTGCAAAGTAGCACCGGTGTGAATTTACTTATCTCTAGAGACAGCCATCTTTGCTTCTTGCTTGTACTCCACATGAGCAGTGCTTGGTGTAATACGAGAATCATCAGTACTTAAAACTTGAAGCTTAAATCTGAGCATCTCTTAGGAAAACAGTCACTATTTTTGATACGATTTGTCACTGATGCTGCCTCAGACCCTAAAGTGGAGAATGTGTGCAGAGGTGTGGACATTGACCCAATGGAACAAGCACAAAGGACTCTTTAATTTGTATTTTGTTTTGTTTGTAACATTTTTGTTGTCTCTTTACCATGGTACTAAGGAGCTCGGAAGACTTTTATAAAAAGTGATAAATTTAGAACATCATGTGTTACTGTGTACAAACTAGTGTAACTTTTCTTGCTTCTCAGAATGAAGTGGTGGTCAGTGGTCACAAAAGACTGGTGATGAAACAGCTGAATTGATGCTTGTTAAATGGAGGTTGGCAGATGCCAAAGTATTTTTTATAGATACTTCATATGGATCAAAGGAAATATAAAGCAGTACAACTGACTTCTTTGATGGTTCTGTCTCTAGAAATATGGAATAGTTGGACATGAGTAATTCTGTTTTGAGCTTCACCATGGAACTTGCAGAAAAGCATTGACTAAGGGGTCAAAACATATGAGTTACCTGTTTATAAATTTATGAAAATTTAGGATGTGTGTTTATTTTTTGTGCTCTCTTCCTCTCGTGTATTCCAGAAAAATAGAAATAATCTTCAGTTCTTAGAGTGGTGCTTATAGCAACATTCATAAACCATTTTTACTGATTCCTATGGGTACAGTAAGTTACAGCCATTAAAAAAGTATTTGTTACCTGTAATACTGAGGCCCTTCATCAAGTGTGATTGGCTTGTGCAGATTGACTGAAAGCAGAGAGGCGAATGTGTGTAATCCTGTTACCCTGGCTTTAAGCATCTCAGTCATCCACAAAACCTGCTGCTGTTTCTCTGAACTGCAGTACTTGTCCACCTGATCGTGTGAATAGCTCTGCCTTGCTCTTGTTCTGCAACAATGCTGTTTGGAATGCGTGGGGGTCCA
Organism: Daphoenositta chrysoptera; assembly: GCA_013397915.1. NCBI lineage: Eukaryota > Metazoa > Chordata > Aves > Passeriformes > Daphoenositta > Daphoenositta chrysoptera. The sequence continues at coordinate 25,730 of VZRO01004907.1, read as the reverse complement.
AAGTAATGCATGCTTGACAAAGAGATGTTAGCTGGAGTTCTTGGAGGTGGTGTTGACAGTGTGATTCCAAGAGCCTCCTCCTTATCCATGTGGAGAGGCTATGCCTACACTAATAAGTAATTTGGTGTTACAGAAGTGGATCACTAGGTGAAGTTGTCAGCACACTTCTTACCTGTCTGCTGCCTGAGACTGAGGAGTTTTACTCTGGGCTAGTTTTTGGCCAGTCTCACTGTGTGTAAAGTCTGAAGCTGGCCTACAGAAGGCTGTCTTGCAGACCTTTGTCAACAGCAGACTTCTGGGAAGTACTGTGAGGTCTTGTTGTTTGCAGATGTCTGTCCCTTCTGCAGTGCCCTGGTTAATGTTCAAGTGTAGCTGCAAGCTGTGGTGGATTCTTAGTCTCACTCTGCAGCCTTGTCTCCAACTCCCTCTTCTCCACACTCAAATCTGAAATGTGGTTACTGGCTAAACCAAGGCAGTGATGGACTTAGTCCTGTGGCTGTAGCCTACTCCAAGAGGATGCCTGTGAATGAATGGAACAGCTTCCCTGAAACTAGTTATATAGAAGGTGAACAGGAACAGAGCTACTGAGTTTGGAACTAGTTTGCCTTCATTGATAGGAGGCAGTTAGGGCTTGGGAGCTGAGCTGTCTGCTGAGAACACATAATCCTTGGAGTTGGGGAAAGCCTGCAGTGGGTACAAAGCTTTGAGACACAGGTGCAATTAACATATTGTCTTAGTGTTTTTATGGAAGGGGCTGTTGCCCAGTGGAACTTTGTGAATTTTACCTGGTCATCAGCAAAATCTAGCATTAGATTAGGTAAGACAGGTCTGCTGAGGGTGATGTGGTGACCACGATTTTTAAAGGTCATCTTCACATATCTTTCTTTGAATAGAAGGCAAGTGGACAAAATTGTATATTGTATATTGTGGTGGTGGTCCACACTGTTTGCCCTCTGCTGTCCTTGAGTTGTCAGATGGTGTGGGATCAACAACTGAGTAACAACTCACACCCAGTGCATTGGCCCACGGCAGCTCTGGCAACAGCCACTGGATTGTCTTGAAGGGTTTGGTGAACTAAGGTACATTGGTGGACATCTTTGCAAGGCTTGTGATGTTTATGTCATCTACAAATATAGCCTAAGAATGGCAGAGGATCCTGATGTCTTTCTGAGGAGAGCTTTGTGGTGTTTGGGTGTGAGATGCTCTTTGTCCACGATGCTGCATGGGTCAGGAGGCTGGATGGAGCTCGAGCCCTTGTTGCCTGCTGGTGGAGGTGGAATGCAGGCTTAGTTTTCCATTTGCTGGATGGATGTTCAGGGTGACAACTTACCTACAGGATGTTACCTATGCCTTCATTGATAAAGACTATTAAAAGCAAATGGTCCAGAAAAAAGCAACGTGGGATGGGGAATGTGGTCAAATGTCCATGGTTTCTTTCCTGGTTGGACAATGCAGTGATTAAATCTGACAATTTCTAAAACTACTATTTGTGTCATCTCTTTAGTTCTCTACTGCATTCCAGATTAGGGGGTGGGAGTACCTGCACCCCAAAACTGCTGCCTTTTTTCTCTCTCAACATTGACTGTTGATTCACTAGCCCTTAGCGGCAAACACGGTTCCTTTGTCACGTGGTTGCCTTTTTGGGTCTTTTTTGTGTATTTGTGTGCATCTATGATTGCTGTAACACATTGGTAATTTGCCTGCCCGAGGAAAAGATGCATATGTCTGCCCTCTTCTTCTGAGCTATGTAGTGTAGATGAGTGGAAACTTAATTGATTTCTGCTTAGCTATTGGAAGAAGGAGAAGTGTGCAGGGGTTGTGTAAGAGCTGTGTAAGTAGCTACTGTAGATGGGGGGAGAGAGGCCTGGATGGTCAGTCTTTGCAGGACAGTAAGGATGTCCTCTTACCAAAGACTCCTCTCGTCTAGACAAGAGCTTCTTGGGAGAAAAAAAAAAATCCGTCTTTCCTGTACTTAAACTTGAGGTAGATCAAGTTATTTCTGAGATTAACCACATCCTTCCAAGTTTGGCTCATGCTGTGTTCCTCAGAGGGCCTGCATAACCAGATTTCTTTAGTCTCAGTAGCTACTGCCACAAAGCACTTAGTGGCCAAACTCTCCACACGGTTGTCCTGCATACAAAAATTCAAAGCAGTTTTTTGGAGAGAGACTGTACTCATCCAGCCTCATAGTGACCTAGCAATACCCGTTTGCTAGAATGCCATGTCCCAGCTGCATATTGTTTCACATGAGCTAATGCTCTTGCAAGGAAGGTACAAGGTGCACCATTCTGAGAATCCAGCTGGGTGGGGGATCTCTCTGGGGATTATACCCAGAGCTACAAACAGAACATTAAATGCCGAAGGTTAACATAGCCCACAAATCATAACATGACAGGGAGGAAGAACAGGTAGCCTTGGGTTTTTAGAACAGGAGAAATAGGGAGGATAATGAGGGGAAAGTCACCAAAATCACTGTGGGCTAACAATAAGGAAACAGTGTCTAATGCAGGCATTCAGAACTGGGGAGTGTCTCAAAGTATGACCAACTGAAACAATGAAAGCAGAAGACAGAGGTAATGGTTGCAGATGCTGAGGTAGATGACTGCAGCTTCATAGCTTCAACTTGGTCAGATGACTTGTGCATGCCTGACTGACATCTCCTACATCGTAACAAAGTTGGGGGTTTTTGAGGCTGCTGAAGTTTTCATTTAAGACTGCTTAAAAATGCATGAAGGAGGCAAGAAAGAAAGGGTGCAGGGTTACTGCTCTGCTAGCTTGGGCAGTGCTCTTGTGTGGAAGTGTGTCTCCACACTCCCAGAGAGAGGGGGAAGCACAAATCTGGATGACTTTTAGAACGAGAGTGGTAATGACTTCTGCTGGAATTTCTTTGAAATGGGCTTTTTAAAAGATAACAGACAGCCTATCAACGTTATTACAGGTAATCCTTTATACTGAAGTCTGCAGAAAAAGTTAGCTGTAAATCCAATTACTCCTGTAATACATGGCAAATACTGGAGAATTTAAGATTTGAGATTCTTGTGCTACCACAGTCCAGATGTAATGAAGCTCTGTCTAGACTTCAGATGTTTGAGGGCCTGCAGTATACTTTCCTTCAGTTAACTTATATTTGTCTGTCTTTTATGCTCTGTGTAGTTTACACAAAACATAAACCTGATACAATATATAACTGAAAATCTTGGTATAAATAGTTCAGTTCTGTAACGCTTGGGAAAAAGTTCTCATGTTTGTTAAGGACTGTAAATTGCAGAGGATGGAATATCTATAATTAAGGTCAAGCTGTAATTTAGGTTAGAACAAAAAATGCAGTGAATTTTGGTAGTAAGCTATTTTGAAAAGTATTGGAAATACTTGTACTTTAGTTTGCTTCAGATAGTGAGATGTAATATTCCTGTTGATATTATTTATAACCTTTGCTATAGTTAAAAAATATAGGGATACATGTATTTTTATTTTGCATGTGAAAATACTTAAGGGGAAAATATGGACATAAGTTGTTTTACTACAGAAAGAAATTGGTATGCTAGATCCCTGTTTGGGCCATTCACTTGAGTTGCACTTAATGCTAGTGAGTCCCTTCCAACTCAGAATATTTTGTGATTCTGTATAGTTAATGCAAAACAATTCAGAGTGCATTAAAGTAAAATAGCAGAATAGCCTGCTTTATCCTTCTGTGTCTGTGTGCATTTATACTGTCCATGGCAACTTTAGTGCCCAGGTGTGGTGTTGGAGTAGTTTTTTGAGTTGTTTTTATTTTAGTTTTTTTTAAAGTGCACGAGTGCCTTGCTGTCCTATTGACCTTTGGAAACAGTCTTCCATGTGCCTTATCCTTACCCTGGCAGGATTTTTGAGTTGTATTCCCATAACCTTTGAATAGCATATGAGAGTTCAGACCATTATATATATATATGCAGACCGGATATGTATGTGTGTGTATATATATGTGTATGTATGTTGCGTGTGCTGAGGTGGATGATGGTGAAGGGTTTGCATACAGGCTCGTTCTTGTTGCAGATCCATGGAACATGGAGCCGCCGAGTGAGGGGCTCCCTGAGCAGCTGCCCAGCCCGGGATCCGAAGCCCTGCCGGGGTGGTTCAGCCGGTGGGTGGTGGAGCTCGGTCCCGCCGAGCTGTCCCCACGGGCACCTGGCTGCCGGCCGGTCCCCGGGGACCTCACAGGCAGGGGTTTGGGATCAGCTGCCGTCCCTCGCCCTCTGGAAGGGCGGCCGTGGGAGGAGCGCTGCTGGCAGCAGTCCCGCTTATCGGCCGCTGCTCGCTGGGCTGTGCCCACGCTGTGCTCGCAGCCCTTCCACAGTCTAAGTGCATGTGTTGCCTTTGCTGCTCGGTTGAAGGACAAAAATAAGCTCGTACCTTTGCAAACATCTTTCACTGCGGCACAGCATTGTTTGTCCCACTGGGTTGTTTACTACCCTTTTATTTCTCTACATCACCGCCACCCTCTACCAGCTCTTTGAAGTCCAGATTTTCCTGGAGTAGGAAACTTCAGCTATTGTCTTTTAAAGTACGGGGGAAACCTACTTTGTACTCTGACAAAATACTTCATTCTTATCTATGTAAATGTTAAATTGATTACATTTTGAAAAGCTTTTAGATTAAACACAACTTCGTACGATTTTAGTCTATTGTGGAAGCTGCAGAAAGTAATGTTGCTGTTTTAAAAGCAGCTCATTAAAACAGAAATGAAATTCATGTGTGTTTGATGGTTTTCTTTTACCTCTGTTAAATCAGGAAGCACTAATAATGCATATTAAACTTACAAGTATTCATATTTATAATATATATATCTTATGTACATTTCTATCTAAAATATTTTGTTCCTATTGATAACTTTCAGTCCTGAAAAACTTTTGTTGTTGTACCCATGTAATTTTAACTGAATTGAGAAAATACAGATTACAACTGATACTCCTGCTGGCAGCAGTAGCTGATTATTACCCACAACTCAGGTAGGGATATGGAGTATATGGGCCCTCAAATGAGTTCATACCATGTTCCTTGGTAGTTTAAAGGATGGTTGTTGGCACTGCAATAATGTTTTTGAGCATTCCCATGTTCATGTTTTGTAGTTCTACTGTTAAGTAGCAACTTTCAGCGGGCATGTAGCAACAAGACACTGACTCTTAAACTGCCTTGGCCTTCTGCAAAATCCTTACATACCAAATTAAGTGTATTTAACTTGCCTTTGATCTAAATTCATCAATGTAACTTCCAGTGGGAAGAACCCAATCTCTTCTCAACCTTGCTTTGAATCTGTTGAACGTGAAAATTTCATCCTTCATTTAGTTTCATGTGTTGGGACATTTATTTATCATGACTTAGTTAATTGTGCATGAACTAGAAGTCAGAGATTCTTGGCAGCTGATTCACTATGGCCATCAGCAAATTGCCGTCCTTGCCAGCCCATCTAGGAATTGCATTAATCTCTCTGGATGTGATGCTAATCTTGTTTGCATCCAGGCCAGAACAACTCTATTGTAACAGTAGTGTAGGATTAAATCAACCGTGCCATACTTTCTCCTCTGTTTTTAATTGAAACAGATTATCATTGAAAAAGTGGCTAGAGGTACTGTGAAGATTGTTAGCATAGCTCTGTGAGTGTGAAGAATAATTACTGTCTCTTCTTCTGAGATCATTTATGTGCACTGTGATTGACAGTGGCTGTATTTCCTGGCTGTCACATATGAAAACGTCTATGTTTATAAATATATTTGGTTTAGGGTTTGAGGCTGTACTTCAGTTCTGTAGTGACTGGATAGTGGGTGTGGTTTTATGGTACTGTAAGTTATTAGTAATTAATTTAAAATTATTAATCAGTAAGGTGCCTTGCGAGAAGCAAGGGAGTTGGGGATCCTTCTGGGTCCCTTCCAACTTGAGATATTCTATGACTCTAATTATTCATTATTTAGGTAGGTGTTATTTCCTGTAAAGCAAGTAACATAGTTACATGAATAGCAATGTGTGTCTTTAATATAGGTAGGAATCTGAGGTGCACAGTGTAGTATAATTGTAGAAATACAGATTTAAGCCTGCCTTTGCTTCAGTGATTGAAATACAGTTATGTAAGCAACAAAGTTGAAGTGCTGTTGCTTTAGGTCACAAGATCTGAATCTAAGAGGTGACATGGCTTAACACTGAGACAGTTGGTGTCTGTCATTGTTTAACTTAGTTAACTTCAGTGTTAACTAGGTTAATGAAGCTAAATGTTTTAACATAGTAGGTAGAGCTCAGTGGTTTGGAGAACAGGTTGTTACTGTCTTGGATATCTGACTCCAGTGGCTGAACAAAGGCTCGAGTCCTCTGTGTATCTCAGCAATTCAAGGTATTTCCTGTCTCTTACAATAAAGGTTTGCCATAGATTATTTTAACAAAGACCTTGATGTTTTAATCCACAGTTTTCTGTATTATGTCAGTATCTCTGTGACAATAATCAGCAGAGTACAGGAGAATGTTTTCACCTACTTGTTTTGGCATATGCTGGTAGTTATCATACATAAGAACCCCAGAGACTGATCATCTCTGGTAATGCTTTTCTCTAGGATCAGACTGAGATAAGGTACAGGAGAGCGTTTGGAATGTCTACATGGAATAATGAACTTGATTCTTTTGTGTCTTGGAGTTGTAAGCCTGCTAAGCACAAAACAGAGAAGCATGCTGAACACAGGATCCACTTACAGTTCTGGGTTGCAATTTACTTGTTGGCAAAGCACATTTAAGAACTTAGACATTTATTCTGTGTTTTGCACCATTTGTTTTCACTTGTCTCAGCTGTGTTACTGTTTGTAGAACCACACCATAACTGGATTTCTGAGGTAGCTTGGCTTTGCCTCTGGAGAAAATATAACATAGACACACCTCATAAGGAATTAAGGACTTAGTAAGGTGTTCATGTTTCGTTAGTGGAAAGTTTGTATCCTCAGTTCTTCACTGATACTGCTTGAGGTAGTGCTCCTCTTGCTGTTACAGTCTACATCATCTTTGACTTTACAGTTGCTATTAGTTTGTTGGTTTGGTTTTTTTGTTTGTGTTGTTGTTTTTTTAAGATTTTTACTGTATTCTGGTTTGCCTTATATTTACTGAGTTTTGCTTCTTGTGGTCAAGAAGATGAGAATTTATATTTTAGGACTTATATTGGCTGTGTGAAGCTCCATTTCTGTTCTTTCAAGAGTCTGGTTCCACTCTATTTTTAACATTCTAATCACCCAATGTGCATATTTTCATCTCTTCTTCATATGACAGGGCAGTGGTTGCTAATGCTTGAAATGCCAAGTGCCTCAGTTTCTTGGAAGAGTGAATTTTGTTTATTTGTACAGACCCTGAACTTCCTGAAGAGAGGAGGATTATGGTGTAAGATTCTGAGTTTAATCCCAGACTTGGATGCTTGGGACAGCAGCTTGTGCATGCATGCAACTTACCCAGCTAACCACTTGGGTAAAATGTGCTTTGTGGTTGGGACATCCATGGTTCAGATAAAGTCCTCTTGAAGCAACTGAATCTGACTGTCAGTGAACTTGTGATCTTGGCTTTACTTTTTGCTTCCAGACTATGCATCTGGAGGAGCAAATACTTTGGTTTTGGTAAGGTTTTGCTTTTATGGTCCATCAAGAAATGCAGACATACTATTTTCTATGAGGAAACTTTTCCATTTTGGCTAGCTGGAAATGAAGCCCACATTTAAAAATACCTAATTTTTAGCAGAGTTCCAGGCACAATTCACTAACACTTCTGCTGTTCTTAAATGGTAAAAGTAGGCAGTTGCTGAAATAAATCTGTATTTAACAAATCCCATTTGTCTGTGCTTGAGGCAAAGTTTTACATTTTATAGAGTTTTTTTGGTTGAGAAAACTCATTGGCTGTAAAATCTATTAGAGTTTTTGGAGGGACTCCATACTGTTGTTGAAAGGGATAATTCAGATGGTATATTATATATATTTCAGTTTTCAAAAACATGGTCACAGCCTATATTTTTTAAGAAACTCTGCTGGCAGTCCATCGGAGACTTTGTTTTCCAATGCCTGACTAAAGAACAAGAAGAAAAGTAGGAATAAATAAATAAATGTTTTTTCCCAGTAGGAGGTAATTAATCCTGAGCTGATAGTTTCATGCTATACCAAATAAATGACTAGAGTGGTTCCCCTTAGTTGCTTGTACTGAAACCTCTGATACTCAACTAATTCATAAATGGACCTAGAAGAGGGATAGATACTAAATTTGCTGAGGAAACAAAATGGGACGAAAGAATTGCAGAAAGATCTTGTGCTAGATGCAAGTGGACAGTAAAATGGTAGATGTGATTTAGGGTAGGGAAATGCAGAGTAATAAGTATGGGGAAAAATAAGTCCCAGAGTAATAAATTAAGGGGAAAAGTAATGCCCATTATCTGCACAAGTGGGTGGGCACAGTATTTTATCAGTTACTGTCACTCAGAAAGTCTTTGTTGTCACTGGAAATGTGATGTCAGTCTTCTTTAGTCAAGGCAAATAGAAGGCAAAGTATTTTGATTTCTGTTCCTTTCATAATATTTAAAGCATTACTATATTAATATATAAATATAATATAAAAACAATAGCAGGAAGACAAAATTACGTGGAAAAAGTATAGTGCAATCAGTCACTTGTTTGTCAAAACACAAATTAGGTTGCAAAACCAGGAGTTGCAATAAAGAGATAAAATGCAGTATTTTCTCAGCCATGCTTGCTTAAATTATGCAGGATAAGTTACTGCTGTAGTATTTTGTGAAGGGTTTAAGCTGATTGAAAAAGGGATGTGTTTTAGGAAGAAAGGTTTGTCGCTGTCTTTCCAGCACAGTGGTTGTGGTACAACATGCAGCTTGTTTCCTAAACCCTTGATTGTAGGAAAGTGGGAGAGATGTCAGCTTGTCTTATTACAGCCCTGTTGCTGCCAGCCAGGGTGAAAGGAGATGTTCTGCTGAATGGTCTGACTCAGGAGGTCAGCTTGTGTTTTCAGAACATCAAACTTTTTGCTCTTGTGCTCACAGTTTCAGGTGTCAGAAGGTAAATATTTTTGGCAAGCTCAAAGAAATAAAAGAAATATTGTAAGAACAGTTACTCTTGGCAGCCAAGTCCTTGGAATTGTACTCTGATTGCATTATAGGCTAAGCATAGCATTCTTCCTAAAAATTTGCATTTTTCAGTTTATCTCTTAGGGTGGTTTTGCATTTAAATAATACATGCTCTTTAAACAAGTGTTTAGAAAACGACAACATGCTTTAGTAAAACTCTTGAAAACATTTTAGTTTTGCTTGTCATTCATTATCTACCTCTAATATACAGTATCATTATAGATATTGTGATTCTTGTGATACTTTATCTTTTAAGTAGCTTCGTATGACAGAAAATCTGTTGGAGTGGTAAAGGTTGGTTTTATGTCCTGACTTTCTCCACCTGACGTTTTCTATATGTTAATTTTCTGTATCAAAGGAGCAAGCTTAAAATATGTAACCTTATTAGCTATGTTGGAAAATGCTATTTAAAAACTGTTGAGTTGCTTATCAAAATAGTTGGTAAAATATCTCTGTAGGTAAACTTGGTTTCATTGATATAAATATTGAGATTTTAAAAAAATCTTTACTTTTCTAGATAAGATTGCTGGAAAAGTTTTTGGCTGGTAGTCCAAAACTTGCTCTAGAAAATTGATTTTACTTTTTATCAAGTGAGATGAACTATGGGTGACAAAAAGGAAGAATTCACAATAATCAAGACAAATTCTACAAGACATTGTCAAAAGTAAACTCAATTTCTGTAACAATTGAATATGACTACCCAGGCTATTGTCTTTATCCTAAGTTCCAGGAAGAAAAGAGGAAATATAAATTAACAATTGAGAAGAAAAATCATAATTATGCAAAGGGAATTTAATTCATTTAGGGTAAACTCCTGACTACTTTTTTCATCTGAAGCTGTGCAGCCTTTAGGAAATAATCCAACTTATGGAACTGGAACACAATATACCAGAATTGCCTTTCTCTCCTTGTCATGAAGTACTCAAATCTTGGGTTCCAGCAAAGGCAGCTCCAGAGCAGGCATCCAGAGAGGGGATCAGAATTCTGTGTGCCTGTCGTAATGGCATGTGCAGATGCAGCACACAGCATCTGAAGGCTGCTGCCAACATTTTTTTGGTTCATCATAAAGCACTTTTATGTTGCTCATGCTCTGCCTTATCTTCTTCCTTCCTCCCCACACGTTCCTGTATTTATTACCAAAGCCCCTTGAGGACTTGTAGATACTCCATTTTGTAAGGGAAATTTCTTTATCAATGTCCTTTCTTTTAAACTGTGTGTTTAGTAGTAAGACTTGCTCTTTGGGTAAGGATATTAAAAAAATATATATATCTATATATTTGGGGTACTTAAAAACTGAAAATAGTAAGGATAATGTTCTGGACTCAGAATCGAATCCTTCCTTTTCCAGCTGTTGGCTGAATGTTTGAAAGATACAGATATTGATGGCAAAGAATTAAATAAAATTCTTACTAAATAAAAATCTTACTAAAAGCTTGGCCTATTTTGAAAATTTCATGCAGTGTCCCTGTTTAACATCACATTTCACAGTGTGTTAAATATTGTTTTAGCTTTCCTGATGCATGAATTTGACTATTTACATCTGGTGTGGAGGTTCCTGAATTCCTGAAATACAAGACCTTTAAACAAAAACACAGCTTAAAAAGCACTTATGCTAAGGGGATGCGGCAGCTGGATTTCACCCTCAGCCATGGGTTAGTTGAAATCAGCTTGGTAGAGTCTCACAAGCTGGAGCAGGAAGGGGCACCTGGCGTGGCAGACAGTGCATCCCGAGCTCGGGGCTGCCTGGAGCCCAGCGGGATCGGAGCCTTCCAGCACAAGGACAGCCCCCAGCTGGGCTGCCCTGCCCTGCCCTGCCCTGCCCTGCCCTGCCCTCTGCTTCCCTCCTTTTCCCTGGCACTCCTTGCAGGCCTGGTGAGCGGGCTGGAGCTGACTGATCCGTCCTGCCTGCCCGCCCCAGTGCTTCTGTGCGGGTCAGATGTTGTCACACCGTGTGTGTGCTTTGTATCCTGGCAGTGCCTGGCACCTCGTGGCCCTGCCTGGTCTGGAATGGAGTATCCATGCCCAGAGTCCCTGAGATGTCACCAGCACATGGTTGGCTGTGTCAGTTTTATTTCTGCCTGCACTCTCTCACACGAGGCCCTGCTTCCACAGCCCCCCAGCTCCTCTGTTCCATCCTATGGCCCTGCTGCTGTGGACACTGGCCCACGTAGGATTAGGAGCGTGCTTGGTGCTGCTGTCAGCATGGCAGCCCTCACTTCCATAAGCTGTGCTTAAACCAATGCAGAGCACTTGCAAAAATGACTGATAACTCCTGCTTCGTCTGAAGTTTGCACACACAGTTGTATTTTGGCCAAAATAATTTGCCCTAATAATAAAGCTGAGAAAATGTAGAACAGAAAGGCTGGGGTTTTTTACTTAAAAGCCTGTCTGACTGTGAATAATCAGTTGAATGAATTGAGCAGAAAAAGTTAAACTTCATTCTATGAATTCTCTAGTAAGAACAGTCATTTACTCACTGCCTGGTACTTGGTAACACAGGGAAAGAAATTCTCAGTCATGTGGAGAGGGATTTGAAATGAGATATTTAAAAATGAGAAATAATGATATTTGGACCTCATTAATCAAAAAAACCCTCAAATTTCTTTAGTGTGAGAGAAGATGAGTACAACACGCCACTTAGGAATGAAAATGTAATCCAGCAGGAACTACAGGAACAGACACACCTTGAAAAACCTCAGGGCATTTGTTTAGAAGCCGATTAGTGTATGAAGGAACTCAATGTTTTACTCTATTTTTTAAATGTGGTGGGCATTCCTAACACCTTTCAGATTTCTAATGTTGTCAAATAGGAAAAATGAGGTTTGGATAGTCAGAGATTGTCCAAGATCCTGGGGCAAGGGCTGGGCTTGAAGTGCAAACGGAGCCTCTTGCCACTCAGGCCAGTGGGTTTTGCTTTTTCAAAACTGCTGAACAAACACTATTTTCTAGTATCTTTTCAAACCTACGCAGGATCAAATGTGAGCCCTAATGATGAAAGTTAGTTTTGGTGCTTTGAATTATCTTTTTAAAATTGCTGACCAAAGCCTTTTTCTTCCCTGTAGCCTTTTCTTATTCTTATGAATCTTCACTGTTCGCCAGACGTCCACACATTTCTGTGCAGAGCCTTTGTCCCTGCCTGCCTCGATCAGATTCACGTGATTCACCCGTGTCGAAACCTCTGTGAGAAAGTGTATTCGGACTGTAAGCAGCTGATGGACACTTTTGGAATTGCATGGCCTGAAGAGCTGGAATGTAACAGGTATTTTTCATATTGACAGGTGGTGGGAGTGGTATTTTTATATTTGACCCAGACTGAGTTGAAAATCTGAGGCAAAATGTTAAATATCACCTTGCTGTAACTTCCTTAGTATGTTGACCCTGCAGTGCTTATGCATAGGACCATTTCTTTATTGAAACATTTTTGTTATTCAGATGATCACCTGCATTTTCTGCCTGTGACATTTTTTGCAAGAAAGTTCTGCAGCAGTTCTTTTCAATAATCAGATCCCTGCAAGAGGTGGCTTTTTTACTATAAATGTCTAGAAGTTTAAAATATTATGTTACAGCACAGATTTTGCTTTGGCTTCTGATCTCTAAAATAGGGATTATCATGCTTACTTTATTAGGAGTTTTAGAAGTAACTGCTCATAAGATAATGAAATATAGAATATTCTGTATTTGAACAGACACAGAACATTAAATAGTAGAAACCTTACCTTGCTCCTAACTGCTTAATTGTGCAAACCTAGTCTTGTATTGCTTTTCCTGTACTGCCTGCCAGCTCTCTTGTTTGAAATGTCACCTTTTCCTCAAAGGTGTTCATATGTCTGTTTCAGATAGAGGACAGTTAATAAATACTTCATTTGGGAAAAGATGTCTATATATTTTAAATGGAAACCACTGGAAGCACTTCAGTGCAATCTTCTTGAGATTCTGACCTCCAACTGTGGATATTTATAAATTATTAAGGCCAGATTTTTTTGTTGTTGTTGTTTGTTTGTTAAGACACATCAGGTCAAGAGGTACAGGAAAGGAGCAGAGACTGGAAACTCAATTAATTTTTCTGATCCACATGTGGTTGCTCATCTGGGATAGGGCTGAGGGACAGCTGGGACAGTAGTTCTGTGCATGACCTCTGATAAAAATCAGTATTGGAGTGAGTATGATGAGTGGCATTAATGCCGTTTCCCAGAGTTCTGCAGAAAAATAGAAGTTGTGGGGTTTTACAACAAGAAGGCATTAACTTCTCCCATCTTCTGTGAGGTTCTATGCAACAATAGTGCCCCTCAGCACAGCAAATATCTTCAAGGATTGTTTTGAAAAATTAGGACAATTACAAGCGAATCCAATTATTCAGTGTATCTTTAAAATGATATTTTAAACCAAATTATGTTTTTTGCAGGATTTAGTGCAGCTTAAATTATTTTATTATTGCTAGCATTTACTGAAAATGAACCTTTCCTGTTCATATGTGAAGTGATATCTCCCTGGTAGCCAATAGTGAAAAGTCCATGTCCATGTTCTGAGGAGTCCAGGATGTTCTTGGAGCAGCAGAGACCCTGCTGCTGGAGCCCACGGAAGAGGAGGTGGCGTGAACATAGGCAGTAACTGGAGTACTGAGGTTCACACTTCTGTATTCTTACATGAAGCCAGTTAAGACAGTGCTGGAATGAAGTTCACTCTGTTTTCACATGTACTGCTTCAGCCTGTGGTTAGTGAAAGAATCTGTCATAGAATCAGTTTTCTTAACAGTTAGTCTGGATTGACTTGGACAGCATGAAAATGCAGTAAAACAAAGAACTGAAGGAGTTTTTAGCTTGAGTTGAGCTTGGATACTGAATTGAGGGACTCTTGTAATAATGTTTGACAAAGACCGTTGAGATAACGGAGTTTTACCTTAAAAGCTAGAATGCAACACTTGTTCCTTTTGAACATAAACTTGGAATGCATATGAACATAAATCCCATTTTGAGTAAATGCTTACCTGCTTGAGTTACATAATCTCCTTTGAAGATACATCTAGCACTGTTAATGCAGTGTTATCCACATAAAAAGATCACATCTTGCGTCCAGTTAAACCCTTAAACAATTTAATCTTGAGCAGTTTTTCAATTAACATCATCAAGCTAGAAAATTGCTAAAATATAAATAATTTTTTACAGTGCTTACATTTTCTGCCTACGTTTTTTTTTCAGTTAGGTAGTTTATTGTTGTTGACAATGAATAGCAATACAACACAAAAAATTATAATAATCATGTACCAGTCATCAGTTACGATGTCAGTCTTCTTTCTTAATTAAAACTTGCATTTTGACAAGATTTTTTTGCTATCTTCAACAGTCTGTTATCGAAATTAAAAGAAAACAACTACTGGAAATATTTTATGTACATATGTAAAGTTTAGTAGAATCTTAAAGTGTAGAATGGTTGCAATTTGAGTCGTGTTTTGTAAACTATAAAAGAACAGCTAGAGAGCAACAGTTGAATAAACACATTTGAAATCTTCTAAAATGCAGATATTTGAAGTTTGGCTTTTATAATGCCATCTGATTTTTTTTCATATAATGGACATTTGCATTATCTGTAAAATTTTAACAGTGCTTAGGATCAGGATTTTCCCATATTTCTAAGAAGTAATTCTAGTTGAGAATGAGGGCTATTGAGATATTTTCTCTTTTATTTTATTTATTTAGACTAATCAATTGTGATGAGACTGTTCCTGCCACTGCTGCTGTAACCACAAACATACATGGAACCCAGAAGACCCCAAGCCAGATCCGAAGGGATTATGGATTCTGGTGTCCCCGACACCTACACACTACCAATGGACAAGGCTACAAGTTTCTAGGAATTGATCAGTGTGCACCCCCATGTCCCAATATGTACTTCAAAAATTACGAATTGGATGTGGCAAAAAGCTTCATTGGAATAGTTTCGATCTTTTGTCTTTGTGCTACGCTTTTCACATTCCTGACTTTTCTGATTGATGTTAAAAGGTTTAGGTACCCAGAGAGACCAATCATATATTATTCTGTCTGTTACAGCATAGTCTCTCTAATGTACTTTATTGGATTTTTACTTGGGAACAGAACTGCCTGTAATGAGGCAGATGAGGAGTTAGAAATTGGTGAAACGGTTGTTCTTGGCTCCCAAAACAAAGCCTGTACTGTCCTTTTCATGGTTTTGTACTTTTTCACTATGGCAGGAACTATCTGGTGGGTGATTCTGACAATCACTTGGTTCCTTGCAGCGGGAAGAAAATGGAGCTGTGAAGCTATTGCACAAAAGGCCATGTGGTTCCATGCAGTTGCCTGGGGAATACCTGGTTTTCTAACCATCATGCTCCTTGCAATGAACAAGGTCGAAGGGGACAATATCAGTGGAGTTTGTTTCGTGGGTCTCTATGACCTGGACGCCTCTCTGTACTTCGTGCTTTTGCCCTTGTGCCTTTGTGTGTTTTTCGGTCTGTCCCTCCTTTTAGCTGGCATTATTTCTCTGAACCACGTGCGGCAGGTCATTCAGCACGATGGCAGGAACCAGGAGAAGCTCAAGAAATTCATGATCCGGATTGGAGTTTTTAGTGGCTTGTACTTGGTGCCACTTGTGGCACTTCTTGGATGTTACGTTTATGAACTGGTGAACCGGAAAATCTGGGAAACTACTTGGGTGTTTGACCACTGTGACCAGTACCATATTCCTTGTCCTTATCAGGCGAGTAACATTTTCCTTTATAAATAATACTGTAAAGTTAATTAGCAAAACCCCTTATGCATACCTGCCATGGAATGAGTAAATTATTTTCATGTAAAGTAATCAGTTCAAAAACATGGAGTGATTAAATCCTCTTTAAGTCAAAATCAGTGGAATGTTACTGTTGATTTGAAAATTTTAATCTAGTTGGTAGCATTCAGCCATTAAATTCCAACTTGCAGCTCTAACAGAATATGTAAGTTTTTTTATGATATTTGAACTTCATGTTACAAATTGTGATGGAGGAGGATCATTCTTCACAATATTTGTTTCTAAAAGTATTTGCTTAGTACTTGGGTGCCAAGCTCAGTATCAAACTATGTAAGTTGAATTTTCATCAATTTCAGTTGAAGCTGAAATAATGATTTGTGAAAATTGAGACTAAATTGGTTTTAAATGCTGCTTATAACAACAGATTTAAAATCACTTTTTTCCTTTTTTTTCTTCAAAGTGTAGAAGTGTAAACCACTTAAAATTACAGAACAAATTTCCCATATATTTTTTCCACAATAGCTGTAATTTGTGGGCTGATTTTCAGAAATGTGAAGAATTCTTTATAAGGAAACCAACCAAAAAAAAAAAGCAAATGAAGAAAAAAACCTCAATCACACTTAAAATTGTGGAAGTGGTTGTATTTAACATTTGCCTCTTAAAATCCAACTTCCTTGGAAAGGCTTGTAAATTAAATCTGCCTGTGTTCAGTGGATTAAATCTGTTGCAGTTGCAGGGAGTTTTATATACTTAAAAGTATTGTTTCTTTCCATTTAAGAACGAATATATAAGACAACATCACTAAGAGAAATACAAGTGTCTCTTGTCATATTTCATTGCATTACACTTCCCATCTATATTTTTGCTGCAATAAACTATAATTAAGAGTGAGGAATAAAAACACAGGCATTGTGGAATGATGAAGATTGATCTCTTTACGTTCTTAAACATTACTTATTATCCTCTGGATTGAAGTCAGTGTAGGCTGAGAGTAGCACAGCTCGTGGACAAGACAACTTGGTTATTTTGGCTTCCAATGCTGTTTATTAAAAAGTGTATTTTGACTATAGTGGGTTTTATTCTGAGCTCTGTATAAACCTAAATGCTTTGGAATATACAAGTTTGAAAACAAGACTTTTATGCTTTAAAAAAAAATCAATAAGCTTGTTTTGTAGTGCTTAACTATAACAGCTTGGCATAATAACACAGAGCATGTATTTTTAGCCTTTAATTAGCCCATTGGAAGGAAGTAATAGTAACCTTAAATATTACACAAAGATCTACTTAATGGGATCTGTCCCTATAATAGACATATTGCTAATATGACATATAGACATAGTGCTAATTGTGGAGTAGCTTAAAGTGGTGTGCTTGGCCTTGGCTTACCTGAGCTGGCTTGTAGACTTTTGTTACATTTGCCAGATGAAAACCAA
Organism: Daphoenositta chrysoptera; assembly: GCA_013397915.1. Taxonomy (NCBI): domain Eukaryota; kingdom Metazoa; phylum Chordata; class Aves; order Passeriformes; genus Daphoenositta; species Daphoenositta chrysoptera. The sequence continues at coordinate 8,438 of VZRO01004907.1, read as the reverse complement.
ATAAAAACAAACTGAAGTAGCTATTGTTACTTGGCTAACAAAAATAGTGACTTTCATAGATGGGTCTGGCAGGTAAGACAAGTTAGCATAAATTAAATTTGCAGCTTGACAGCAGAAGATAATGATCTCTCACTGAGTCAAATGTTTCAGCTCCTATGATACAGTTCTGCAAATAGGTGGTTTAATTTTGCAATAAACAGAAAGCTGCTGTGTAATTCCCTGCGGCTCCTTGAAGATGCTGTCTAATCAGATTAACTCCCAGCTAATCCTTCCAGTACCTGAAGGGAGCCTACAAGAAAGAGGAAGAGAGACTTTTTACAAGGGCATGTAGTGACAGGACAAGGGGGAATAGCTTTGAACTGAAAAGAGTGTAAATTTAGATCAGATATTAGGAAGAAATCCTTTACTTTGAAGGTGGAGAGGCACTGAAACAGGTTTCCCAGAGAAGTTACTGATGCCTCATCCCTGGAAGTGTTCAAGGCAAGACTGGATGGGGCTTTGATCAACCTGGTCTAGTGGGAAGTGTCCCTGCCTGTGGCAGATGGGGTGGATCTTGATCTTTAAGGTCCCTTCCAACCCAAACCATTCTGTCATTCTGGGATCCACTTGCTGTTTCTTTTAAGTCGAAGGGATAAATCTTTTGCACTTACCTCTGGAGAACATGTTTACTGATACTGTTACTCCCCAAATTACCTTTCCTTTCAATTTAGAATAAAAACATCTCCCTCTGACAGATCTCTTCTGTGTATATACTCAGCTGAAACACGTCTGACGTGACTGTACATGTCTAATGTTTGTCTGTGGTACAAGCCTCAACAAAGAACAATAGTCAAAAGGAGAAAGTCTCTCATTTAAGAAATTCATTTGTTTTCCTCATTTAAAAAAATTAATCAACAAGTATTTTTTCTTCTTTACATTTATTAAACTTTGTTATGTTCTAGGCAAAGGCACTAGCAAGACCGGAAATATTCTTGTTTCTGATGAAATATTTGCTAACATTAATTGTTGGCATATCTCCAGTGTTCTGGGTGGGGAGTAAAAAGACCTGCTCCGAATGGGCCAATTTCTTCAACAGAAACCGCAAAAGAGAGTAAGACTTTTTCTTTTTTCTGTTTTTTAAAGTGTATACTTAAATTTGGCTTTCAGACATGTTTCTTTTTATATAAGTCAGGTAATCAAAATGTTGTCCTCAGACTCTAAATGCTGCTTTGGGCATCAGCAGAAGTCCACTGGAATCTGGGAAAGTTACACATATGCAGTGACTTTTTGACAACATTCTCAGAAGACAGAAAATATTTTCCTTTGCTGATTTCTCTTTTGTAGAGCAGAAGGTGTGTTGCTGTGTTTAGCATTAGCTAATACATCTCTGGTTTCCAGTTGAAGGAGGGAAGATAATTTCAGCCATCAGTTTCGTTCTTTTCATGTGTTGTGACCACTTAATTTGACACAATACTTAGTACTATGTTTACTGTCATGCAATGATAATATCCTCTCTTCCCCTCTGCCAAGCTTGTCTTATTTTAAAATTAATATTCATTGAACCCTCCTTGCTATCACTTTTATTGCATTAATCTAGTGTTCCTTTTTTTTTTTTTTTAATGAAACAGAAGAATTCCATTTTATTACCTAATTTTAGCAAATTTAGATCTATGGATTTAAACAGCTTATAAATTTTGTCTCCATTTCTTGTAGTTGTCATTTTTTCAATTCTTTTTTATGCCTTGATTATTTCTTTTCAGATTATCTGTTACTTAGAAATTATACTGTGGTTTTAGATAATTTTGTTTCTTTGGATTTCCCAAGGCAGTAGTCTCTAAGCTCTTTTTATTTTACATCTACCTCCCTCAATGGTTTGTAGGTTCCTTTCTCTCTCCCCTATTTTTCCATTTCCTGTATAATAGTTTCATGTGTTTCAGATGTTAATTGCTTTTAGCTACAAGGATTTTAAAATAATGAGGTCATTTTTATAATGCTTACCTTTCTTCATTTGAAGGAGGTTGACTTTTATATAAAGTTAACTTGATAATGCAGCTGCTTATGAGCTAATCCTTCTTTTCTCTCTAGTAGATCATTAATCTACTTTAGTCATTGGACCTATTTGCAAAAGTAAGAAATGTAGAAATCTGCTTTATTTATTTGTTTCACAAACAATTACTTTGGATCCATTATGATATTTTCTCCTCTTTTCACATATAATTTTTTCCCTGTGTCCATTAACATCCAACTCAGACTGCATCATTGGTTGCTGTGCTTTCAGGGTTTTGTGTACTAGTCTTTATTATATTATAGCTAAGGTTATCCTCTTTCTTCAGTTATATGTTTGTACTCTCTTTCAGTCCAATCAGTGAGAGTCGAAGAGTGCTGCAAGAATCATGTGAATTTTTCTTGAGGCACAATTCCAAAGTTAAACATAAAAAGAAGCACTACAAGTCAACCTCACACAGACTGAAAGTAATTTCAAAGTCAATGGGGACCAGTACGGGTGGCACAACAAATCATGGAACTTCTGCAGTAGCAATCACTAATCATGATTACTTAAGCCAAGAAACTGTGGCAGAAATTAAAACCTCTCCAGAGACATCTGAGAAAGAGATAGAGGCAGACGGAGCATCAGCCCGAAGAGCCGAGGAAGGCGAAAACAGCGGAGATCAAATGTTACCCACTTCTAAACTGACCGTGGACCAGGTGGAAAGGAGAAACAAAGCAGATAGCACATGTCATATGAGTAGCTTGGCTGAGAGTATGAAGAGAGTAGGTGAAGGAAGGTAAGGCCCCTGAACTCAGTCTTTCCTTTCTTTATACGTATTACCACTTTTTTGTTAGTTTTCTATTCCTTCTCTGTGAAGAATCGGGGTACTCTCAGTATGCAGCTGACCCTCAGTAGCTGTCAAGAGAACTTGCAGACTGTGGCCATGTGTCTTTAGCATAAGGGCTATTTTGTATTTTTGTAGGATTCTTCTTTTCCTTAAAAGCACTGCGTGCTGGAGCTTCAGCTTGTAGGATATTCTTGCCTTGTTGAACAGTGACCCTCAAGAAATCTGTGACTGCACTGCAATCACTTTGAGAGGTGACGGGTCTGAAAAAGAACGATGATGACCACAGGCTTGGAAGAGTGTACAGAACTGTATCGCATTCTTTTGAAAAGAATACAGCTGAAGATACATTATGATTTTACTACTCTTTTTTTTTTCCAGTGTAATGGAAATTAAACCATAACTTAAAATTTATTCTCTGTTTTATTTTTCATTACTTACAGAATAACTCCTAAAAAGGATTTTAGTGAGTCTCCTTCACTACAAAGGAGCTGTTCCCAAATACCTGATGTCTCAGAGTCTCCGTCCGTATCACTACTTGTCTACTCTGCTTCAGACACCAGAAGAGAGTTGGATTCAGGAAACAGTTCTAATCCCTGAAAGATTGAAAATCTGTATGAACATTTGCATTGTATAAAACTGACATGAATTCTTTGTTACACTGGAAATAATGGATATTCTGTGCCTTATTAAAAAACACACATATCCTGCTTTGCACTTAAAAAATGTATGTTTTGTTAGCAATAATGTACTGTATTTAATCCTATCCAGGACTAATGGAAATTGAAGTTCTATAGGACATGGCAATAATGTAAGAGAAAGATGAGAGACAAATATTATTCCTTATATAAAGAACACTTTGTAATGGATTGCATTAAAATAATGCTCAGAAAGCACTGTTACTTCTCAAGGTATAAATTTCCATCTGCTTCTTCGATATTTTTCAAAACTTGTTAATTTTTTTCTCTTTTATACTGTCTCTTAAACAACAGTATCACTGAAGTAAGTGATACACAAATTTCTAAGTACTCTCTGAATTATGCATCATGCTGTATCAACTATAGCACTGGTTTATGGTAGCTTGTACACTGAATATGAAAGGGAATCTGGAATTACAGCAATTTATTTTGTACAGAAAAATGAATTTTGTAAATAAGTGACTGCATAAGGTCAATCTTTGGAGCTACAGTTTTGTATGTGTTGTACAAACCTGGGGAAGTTGACGTGCTTTCCTCAGGCTGTTGCTGAAGGCAGCAGTCCCCTGGTGCTCAGCCACCGGGAGCAGTTCTGGGAGAAGCAGGTTGGGCCTTTATCCATGACATGCACTGACACTTGGGGTGGGACGGGTCCTGCTGCAGGGATGTGTCCTGCCACTGGCATGGTGCAGAAGATGCAGCAGTGTCTCAGGAAAATGTCTCTTGGAGCCTCTCCTGGTGTGGTGTTCCAGGGCATGGTGCCAAAGGAAACACCTCAGACTCCTGGGCTCGGTGGGCACAGTCTGATCTTCAGGCTTTGGGCTTTTGTCCCGAGCTGCAGCAACAGCTCGTCTCATGCTGTTTCTATCTGAGTAACTTCAGTTTTTTTAAAATGCTATAGAGAAAAATCTTGCAGATAACTGCTGCAAATAACTGTTGAGTTATTAATATGCAGACTTCTTTAACAATCTATTTACTGAGAAGACAGCCTTAATACTTTTCCTACAAAGCCTAATTTTCTATTATGCTACAGCAATATATTTTCTCTAAATCAAAAAGGCCTTAATACATACAGCCTTTCTTATGCTAGGTGGTTCTCAAGAGCAAATACTGCTGATGTGGATAACAGTTTCATTGTCTGACTTCATTTGAGTCAATATTTTTTAAGAGCCAATGGGATTTATTACTTGAGATAATTTTGAGACAGATTTTGCTGTTTTCTAAGTCTAAATGTTAGTGCATTTTGTAAGACTGTCCAGCATCTTGCATTTGACCACTAGTAAGAATATTTCTCAATATTTTGATATTATGCAGAGAATTTGCTGTGAGTTGGGGCAGCATTCATGGTGATGCATTGAACAATGAAACTTGCATAGTACAAAGGACATGTAAATGCTGGAACAGCAGAAACGACGGTTCTGATAAACCAAAGTTATTTGTTTTATCCATCGTGCATTAAAAATGAAATTTCTTTACCATTATATTACAGTATCTGCATTTTAGTAATTTGTAATTTATTGCCTTCAATGGGATATGGTCTTTCTTTTAGAATTTTCCCATTAAAAGTACACAGAATTCTTGCTACTGAGTGGACAGTAAGGAAGATTTGAAAAACCTCCTGTGAAAAGGTGCATTAAATACCCTTCATTTTTCTAGTTCTGTTTGTAACCAGGTAACTTCATACACATGTTCAGTACTTTTGTTATTACTGTATTTGTTAGTAATAAAATATGCTGTTGTATAGCAAGAGCTTCTGAGTGGATATTTCTTAATAACTAGATGTGGCATGTTTGTTGCTCTACCTACTACTGTAGTATTTTTGCTCCTAAAACACAAGTATTTTTAATAGGGCTGTGTGAGTTAATAAATATTGCAATGTTTTTATTCCTCCTATATGAGAAACGGAGACAGAACAATGCTGGGAATTGTTCACATTAACACAGACTTATGAAGGAGTGAGGAACTTGAACTAGTTCTTTCATCCTAATGTTTACAGCATTTTTTCTTTCATGACCTCTAAAGACCTCCTTTAGATTACGTAGAACATGTATTTCCATACTGCTTTCCTTCTTAAAATACTGATTTTTAATTTTTTAATGTTATTCCCTCTTTTTAGGAAGTTCTGAAAAAAATTGCTTTTGTGTTTAACTGCTCTAAAAAGATAAATGCAAAGTAATTTTGAAGTTAGAGCAATTACTGTGGGGTTAAAAATAGATAAATTATCAAAGAAGTGTGAAAAACGAAGCAATAATCAAAACATTGACTGGCAGTGAAATGCATCAGTGGTAGATGGAGACTGTAGCACTTTGTGTGTTCCAGGCAGCTGTACCAGAAAAAACAGACTCTGAACTCCCGGGGTGATCCTTACAGCCAAGAGGCCGTGACCTCTCTGGGTGCTGTAACTGCGAAGAACCCGAGCAGTAAATGGAAAGTTAAAGTGCTGTTCAAGTGCTCGCAACAGTGATGGGGAGAAAGGGTCTGAAAGAAAAGGGGCACAGAGAGGAGTCAGGGCCTGAAAGACTGACTGCCTTATGGTGAGGGGCAGTGCAGAATTTCACAAACAGCTTCTCTAACCAAAGGTATTTATTTATTTGCTTTCCTCTTGTTATCTGGCTGAAGTTAAAATAAACCATTCATGTTAAAAGGGCTTTTCTGAACCTGGGAGAATAACTTCTCCCTGGGACATCTCCATCAGCTGAAGTTGTTTAATGGAGGCTGGCAATCTTCTGGAAGATGTACTGTAAACCCAGCTATTTACATTGCTACAACCATTTTAGTCTTGTTTGGTGCCACTGTGTGCAAGAGGCTAGAATACAGGATACTGACAGCTTCTCCAAACCTGGAATTGTGTGTGCCAAACAGTCTTTCTCTGAACGGAGCTGTCATAAATCACTTCAAATTATGCATTGCACTGAGTTTTCAGGTTGCATATAAAATCTTTTCAAGGACAAGATAAATTTAGCATATCAAATAATACTAGATTTGTGAAATAAACAGCACCTGAAATTACCAGTATGGTGCTTTTATGGTACATGTTGTTTATACAGTATTTTACTGTTACATTTTGCTAGATATTTTTAGTGAAAACCGGGGTAGACTTTACCTAGAGTGTAAATCTATGCACATATTTGAAAAAACAAATTGTTTATGTTTGAAAATATAAACAAAATAATGTTTGTAACATTTATAAAGTGCTATTAACAGAGAAGAAAAATACCTGCAGTATTTAAAACCTCTTTAAATCCTTCTGGTTTTTTAAATTAAAAACCCCGACAATTCAGCTGTGGAGCATTAACAAGCTGAAGTATCACACTATTTTCTTTGACAACTGTTCAACTGATCTACAGAGAAATGTAACTCCTTTTTGCTTACAGGATACAGAATATATTTGGTTTAAACAGTCAAATCCAGTTGAAATTCAGAAGCAAAACAGAAAAAAAATAATCTGAAAAGTTGAACTTCTAATAAAAATACGTTTAGCATTCTGCAAAACACTGAAAAATGCAGTAGCTGAAGAGGATGAGGAATGCTGTTTTGCTGTGACTTTTGACCACCCAGTCTCAACGTGCTGTTTCAGAAGGCTGCACATCAAAGGGGAAATGCTGCATCCTTCCCTTCACACTGGCCACTTGTTAGATCAGTCTTTGAAGGCATCTGGCTGCTCTCTGCCTGTATTCACTGGTAAACTCACTGCCAGTATTAACCCGTGGTATTTGCAGGAATTGGGATGGCTGGCACCAAAGGTATTTCAGAGTCTCATGAGTGTAAATGTAATTTCCTGCACGTTGCCTTTTTTTTTGCACTTACTCTTTCATGCCTTTACAGTTATCATACTTGCTTTTTTTAATGGACTAGAGTTTAATTAAAGCAACTTATACCATGCGTTCATGAGCTTTCTGCTTTGTATACCTAGAAGTGGAGCTCACAATGTATTTCTGGTGTACATCTATGAAATGCCCTTCTGTTTATGAACTGGATTTTACTTCCTATTAAAAAGCACTTGAGATTAAAAGTATAATTAAAAGATTGAAAACATGCCAGGACATTTATATCCAAGCTCTTTGTTAATGTTTATTCCCTGCATTTCAACTTTGATCACCAAAACAAAATGTAAAATAGAAGTTTGCTTTATTTCGGATTTTACTAGTTGAAATAAAGTAATGGCCAATGAGATCTTTAAACAAATTATCTACCTGCATTAAATGGGTCACAGCTGGTTTCTTAGCAGAGACATGAGCTGGTGAGGGGAATAGTTCCTGCTGTTTGGAAGAAAGCACTTTTTGTGGAAGGGCAGTGCTAAACAAGCACTTGGTACTGGGCAGAGGTGATGTGGAGGGACACTGACCAACCTCCCAGAGAGCACACACAGGTCCAGCAGCATAGTCATGAGAGAACATCAGGTGTTTTAAGGGGAAAGATATTTTAGGACTCATTTTTGCCATAGAAAGTGAATTACTGCCATTGAGTAGGTTTGTCAGAGGGGTGAGGGTGGGGTGATTAGACACGGCAACCAAAGGGGTATTAACATAAAAAAGGATGTTCAACACTGGTGTCTTGGTTTGAGGAGACAGGTGTCTGTTAAGGAAGGCAAGAGCCTCCTCTGGAATGGAGAATGCAACCCCCTTCCCTCCGAATTATTATAATTTTGAAATTAAGGGCTTTCAGGCAACGATATGAGGAATAGGAATAACAGCTCTTTACTAATATATATATATATGTAAAACAAGGCAAACAACCAGCAATAACTAGGGCAATAACCCCAAACAGAACCAGAACCCGGTGCCGCCTGTCAGGCCCTTTCCCTTGGGTGCAGTTCCGCTCACGGCCGGCAGGGGCGCTGTGGCTCCCGGGAGCAGGGCGGGTGCGATGGTTCTCCCGCGCCAGCAGGGGGCGCTCCGGAGGGAGCCCTGCCCTCACGCGGCGATGGCGG
>VZRO01004902.1:123792-221286 GCA_013397915.1 Daphoenositta chrysoptera | reverse complement strand
CGCCCATGCAGCTCCTCCCAAGCCGGCGTGTGGCCGTGCAGCGCTGCAGGGGAGAGCCGTGAAACCCTCGGAGGCCGTGGGGAGGGACGGTGGTCCCAGGGAGACGTGTCGTTCCTCTCACAACTGGGCACTCGGAATCTTCATCCCTCTTCATTGTGGTGGGGGATTCCTGGTGCATCTGTTGGTGCCAGCTCGGTGTAGCGATGCTAACGGGTGGCTGTGGCTTAGTGAGAAAGTTAAAAGAGGAGAGTTTGCTTCTAGTGGCTGAAGGGAGCTAATCTGAGGTACTTCCTTGCTGCTACGTGTGTAGCTATCCCTTCCTGTGGAAGGCAGGGGCTACCCTGCTCACACTCGGCAGCTGGGAAGCTGGCCTCACTTCAGATCTGCCTTCTGCATGGCTGAGGGATGGGGCACGGACCCTGCCGCTGACCAAAAGACACGGTGCTCAGAGGAGTTCCCTCGAAAGCTGTTGCTATCATCCCTGGATGTGCGCAAAGCCAGACTGGATGGGGCTTGAAGTAGACTGGTCTAGGGGAAGGTGTCCCTGCCCATGGCAAGGGGTTGGAACAAGATGGGCTTTAAGGTTCCTTCAAACCCAAACCACTCTATGTTTCTATCGTCTTGCATAGCTAGGTATAAGCTGCCTTTCCAGATTTGCTGGTAGCTGAAAACGCTGTCTTGCTTCTGGAAAATAATTTTATTCCATCCAAGTAGAAGATGAAACTCATTATGACTTAAAAGCTATTTCAAAAAGTACCTGGTACAAAAAGTAAAAAAAAAAAAAAATTATATACAGCTACCTAAATTTTGTAAATTTTGTTTTATTTGCTCCTTCACTTAGGGCTGAGAGCAACACTCATTCAGTCACTGTGCTTCAGGGAGAAGATTTAGCTTTGGTGTCTGGTCCCAGTTTGTAGGAAATTATCAGGGTAAACACTAGGTGCAAACAAGTTCAGGGAGAGGCAATGCAAGGAAGATTTTTTTTATCCCAGAACACTGATGCTGTGGTAATATTGCATTTTAGTTTTGCATTGTTGAAACCTTGTTGTGGCTCACCCATGGCAGGAGGCTCTCGGTGCTGTGGGACGCTTTGCTCTGCCTGTAGAAATTCTGTGTTCTTGGAGCTTGCAGCCTGTCTCAGGCTTCACTAGTTCATTTTCCTCCTCCTTTCGTGTAGTCAACTTTTGAACTGAAGTGTTTCCTGAACCACGACTCTTTGGTTTTTGTCAAGAAATGTCATATGTAGTCAGAATACATAAAACATGATGTGTAACTCTGGTGGTGAAACTGGAAATAGTGCTCGGCTTGGTTAGCACATTGGGTTTTGAAGGCAATGGGAGCAGGCCAGGCTGTTTGGGGATTGTTAATAGTTGGGATGGCATTAGTGGGGTGCCTTGGAAGAGGATGTGACATGGGGGAGATGCTCCCAGCTGACACAGCAGGCCACTGCTCTTCTGCGGATCGTGCTTGCTCACTGACGTCATGTGTTCTGCCTAGTGCCTGTTTGGCCTTTAAAATCTGAATATTGGCCGGTGTAAATATTTTCAGGAACATGTCATCAGTAGGACACGAGGTCAAGCCCCACTGAGCTCACTTTTCCTGTTACCACCTGTGGGGAAGGACTTTGACATCTGCAGTTTCTGTTTGATGTGACTTTGGTCTCTCCTGGCTGGTGACCAAAGCTAGAGAGTGCCCAGGAGCTCCTCATGAGCCCGGCCTTGGGTGGCCTGCCTTGCCTTTGGGAAGCAGCTGGCTCCAGCTGGAGGGGAGGTTGCCGAGATCCATGCTGCAGGGCTGTTCCCTGTGCTGCCTCGGCTATTGCTGCTTGCATTTTTTTCCTTTTGAGTAGCTGCAGTGTGTGTGTCTTCCAGGAGCTGTTTATTCAGAAGGGAATGAATGCTCCTGGAGCACTAATTTTAAGAGCGGGTGGCTCATAAATAGTCTCGTGAGGAGTATGACTGATCCTGGGCAGCTCCAATTGCTCATGGGCTCCTGAATGCCAATAACAAAAATCTTACTTTGCAATTACATGATGAGGGACACAGTATCAAGAAGATACAGGTGACATCAAGCTCTGGTTTCTCTTCAGATTAGCAGGTAGAGGTGTAACCTGGGCATCAACATCTCTTTCTGCTGAATTTTGTTGTTAGGGTGGTTTTAAAATTTATGACCTAAAAGTTTTTCTCCTTTGCTGTGTGGCCACACAAACCAAGAATTTCAGCCAAAGAATATCCACAAAACACCCCAAGAAAGAAGCTTTTTTGATTACTTGTCACCCAGGTCTGGGAGGTTGGGCACTGTATGCCCACTTTTAAGGTTAAGCTCATCCTTCATGCTGGGTTCAGTTTTGGGTCCCTGGTGCGTGTCCAGAGAAGGGCAGTGGAGCTGGGGAAGGATCTGGAGAACAAGTCAGATGAGGCACAGCTGGGGACTTCAACCTGGAGAACAGGAGGCTCAGGGGGGACCTTGCCACTCTCTGTAATTTCCTGAAAGGAGGATGCAGCTGAGGAGGAGTTGGGCTCTGCTCCTAGGGAACAAGGGGCAGGACAAGAGGAAATGGCCTCAAGCTGTACCTGGGGGGGTTTAGATTTGATATCAGGGAAAATTTCTTCACTGAAAGATTTGTCAGGCATTGGAACAGACTTCCTAGGGCAGTGGTGAAGTCCCCATCCCTGGAAGTGTTCAAACATGTGTGGGTGGGGCACTTGGGGACATGGTTTAGTGGTGGTGTTGGCAGTGCTGTGTTGATGGTTGGACTTGATGATGTCAGAGACTTTTTCCAGTCGTAGTGATTCTGTGATTGTCACACTTTCTTGTTGCATGTCGTCACCTGGGAGGCTGGTGGTGTCTCTGGGTGGTCTTAGCTGTGCTGCTCTGCAGGGGCTCAGAGGCCACACAAGCCTTGTGGTGGGTGTGATTAGGTGGGGAGGCATCTGTCTGCCCTCCTGGGGTAAGTTCATCCCTATAGGGGTCTGCAAGTATAAAAATAAAACCCCCAAAATGTTAAAATGCACTGGGCTGCCACCTAGGAAGACATTTGACCAGTCTCAATGTGTGTGAGAATTGAACCGTAAACCACCCCCAACTAATTTGTAAGGACATGTAGGGCTGGCTTCGTTCAAATCCTTGGAGCAGACTGCCTACCTGCTCTGAGCACAGAGAGACACAGGAGTGTTTTCATGAGCTGCATCTCTTCTTTTCTGACAAAACACATTTATTACAAAACAATAACCTATCAGTCGTTTGGATGTGAAGCCATGTGAAGGCTGTCCCACCGCAGTACCCACATACTCTGGGTTGTTGAGACACACCGTGGTGTTTGGGTAATTCACCCAGAAGCCCCAGGGAGCCTCCCTGTGTGTTCCTGCTGGGTGCCCTGCACCTTGCTGCCAAGTACTCGGTGCCAGCGGTGGGCATGGGGCAGAGGCTGTGCTGCATTCTGAGCACACAGGCCTCACCTTCCCACAGACCCTGCTGTGCTTCCCTGTGCAGGTATCCCCACTGCTCTGGTGGCTTGGGAGAGCTGGGGAGAACCACATGGCACTTTTTCCCCATGTCAGATTAAATATCTGCTCTGCACAACTGCCACCAAGCCGTGGCAGCAAGACTCACGCTGTAGGAGTGGGCCCATTTGAACTAGTCTATTTTTGCACCCTGATTTTGTCTGGGCATAGCACAAATTTGCTAGTGAGATGAGGAACTGTTACCTTCTAGCAGTGCCTGATGAAGGCTCTGAGCTGCCAGCAGTTAAGGTTGTGCACGAGCCATCATTTTGGGGCTGCAGGAAGTTAACAGTTCTTGTTATCTCTGTGTACAGTCAATGTGATGATTGGTACTGGTGAGAGGTACAGTTCTGCTTTACCCTTCACTGTCCCCAGTGCTCATGTGGCTGGTGGTAGGGGGCTCATCAGCAGAAAAACTCACCAGAAACTAAAATGTTCGTGTTGGGAGGGCAGAAGGCACAGCTTTGACTATCCCATTTCTTAACCATGCTTCAGAATGCTTAGTTTTTCTTCCTACTTTTTCTTCCCAGCTGTTGTATTTTAGTCATTATAGAATGGTTTGGGTTAGAAGGGACCCTAAAGCTCATCTTGTTCCAACCTCTCCCATGGGCAGGGACACCTTCCACTAGATCATGTTGCTCCAAGCCCTGTCCAGAGTTGCATTAACCTTATTACTGATTTTGCTAGTGGGATAAAGAGTGTTGAATAAGGATTTTGTGATAGTGCTTCAGTGGGTAGTATTTTCACAGAGAATGTCAGTGGAAAATCTTTCAGGCTGTAACCCTCTATGTTCTTCCATGTTTCTATAGACTCTGCTCGCTGTTGGAAGATGGGAGAGATAGAAGGAACATACAGAATTCTGCAGACACCAGGCTCTCGTTTGGGTGCCCAGAAGAGCTCAGGAGTGAGTACCTTGGAGCCAGGACAGAACCTCTTGACTGCCATGGCATCATCTCCTGCCAAAGCTCATGAGCGCGACCTCCCCATCAAAATAAAGATGTTGGACAACACAGTGGAAGTACTTGACATTGAGGTAAGAGATACTTAAACCTGATTTCAAGTACACTGAGCCTCTGATAATTTAAAGCGCTAAAGGATGTGCCTCTGTAGAGAGCTGGGACATTTTGAGGCAATATCTGAATGAAGATTCCTGTTGGGATTTTACCTGCTTACAAGTAGTGATAGCAGTTTCATGGCTTGTTTTTTAAAATCTTTTAAGTATAACAGATGTTTTGTGTTTTTAACAGACTATAAATACAAGCACCTACTGTAAAGAGAGTCTTTATTTGTTGTTTGCTTTGGGGGAATACCAAACATCTCCTGCCAAACTGTTCTTGCTTCCTGAGCCACATGCAGCTTTGTCAATTTGGCAGCTGGGAGAGCAGAAGAGTTTTGCCTTAGTTACTGATTTATATTAATTATTTTAATGGTTTGTATCCTCTCCAAGTAAACTTGCTCTATTTGAAAGTCTTTGCTTGCCAGCAGACTTAAGGAGGGATGCACCAAAGCAGTGTCAATTCAGTGTTTCTGAAAATGTTTGTTTAAAAGTATGCTTGGGGAAATCTGCCATAAGACATAGAAGCCATGCAAAAATTAGGGAGATTCTGCTTTTAAACGTTTTTTCTTCTTCCAGTTCCTGATATGTTTTCAGCATTATCCTCAGAGTTTAATTCTAGTTCACCTCAGATCTGTTGTTAGAAAACAATTGTGTTCTAGTGAACATACTCAGCTATCAGATATTCTACATTAGTAGCAAACTGTGATCAGTAATTTATAATTAGCACTTGGAGCCTTAGTTTGTTGCATAGACTCAAAAAGGATTTTTCAAATAGAGTGAAAAAGATGTCTGTGGAACTCTGAAGAAACAGTGGATTTGGGGATGTCTTCTACAGGTTCTGTCCAGCTGTTCAAGTCTCAGACATGAAATCTGTTAGGTTTCTTTTTTTTAAGAGTGAGGCTGTGCCTGTGTCCTTCCACTTGAGCACACAGTGTCTGGTACTGCAAACCCACCCATCCCTCATGTAGAACACAAAAGCCTCTTTTTTCCCTTTAAATTACGTTAGAATGTTTTTTTAGAAAATCCGCTGACTTTGGTTCTTTTTTCGGATAATTTTATTTATTTTTCCACGTTGATGTAGATGGTGCTTTTGTGTTTTGATTCAAAAAACAAAAAAACAAAAAAACCAAACCCCAAGCAACACCCTCAGCTCTGTAATTCTGAAAGTCAGTGCAGGGCCAGGTTTATGGGGCTTTCAGCTACTTGTATTGTATGTGTTTCCCATAATTAGGAGCTATCTTTTTTTTACCTGGAAAGCTCTCTCTGATTATGGCACCCACAGAAACACCCGAATTTGGGCACTAGCCTGCTGAGGCCATAATTAATATTGTGCTGCTCTTCTTTATGAGATCAGTTGGAACTGAAAAACTTAGAAACCTCATGCCTGACGCTGTGAGTGGTGAGGAGTAGGGGTCAGCCTTGGGTCAGCTTCAGAGCATTGAGCACGAAAAGGTCCAGAGTCAGCAGCTGTGGCATTACAGTCCAGCTAACACTGCCTCCATTGCCTTCCAGTTCTGGCTAAATAAGGTAGCAAATGATAGCAAACAGGCATGAGGTATTAAACTGTGACTCTCTGCCTGATTTCTTTGGTGAGCTCATGGGATAGCAGGAACTGCTTGCTTACTGCCGTTTGTCATGGAAAATGGGAATTTTTCACCCAGGACTGAGGGCAGGAATTAGGAAAAGGCAGTGACATTGCTGAATAGGCAGTGCATGCTAGCACAGTAATTTTTCAAAAAGCAAATAGAGGAACTGGTGGCCAAGCAGCTGTCCTAGAGGAGTGGAGGTTCAGATTGCCATGCCACTCGCCCACTTCTCTTTGCTTTTGCAATTTTTGTCCCTAGATGTGAAAATAAGGTGTGATATTGTGGGGTTTGTGTTTGATTCAGGTCAGCAATAGTTTGCCCGTGCAGTGGGACACAGGCCTTTCCCGTGGGGTTTTGGCACTGCCTGCTCAGAGAGATGTAGGTGATGGCAAAAGGTGGTTTGGGGTTTTTTTTCTCCCTATTCAAACTATTTTGTCTTCTGTCTGTAAGAACTATGGCAAATGACTTTTTACTGGGAAAAATGGTGTGTCAATGGAAGGACAGACTGGGTGTAGGATCAGCTCCTGGAGAGACCCTGCCCTGTGCAGTGTGGTGGGGAACCTGACGCAGTAGCCCCGTTTATTGCCTCACTGCCTAAAATGAGCCACAGTAGCATTTTTAACCATAAACAGAGTAGCCACAGTAACAACTTAATCCATGCAGCTTTACCTTGTCATCCCCTCCTTTCTCCAAGATGTGTTTGAAACAGTTGCTTCTCTCCTGGCAGGAGTTGGTGGTTGCTCTCGTTAGTAGCCCACTTGACTTTTTAACTTGCCATAGAGCAAGAAAAGAGACTGACAGAGTGATGTAACTGATGAAAAATAAACAAAATGGGAAAGAAAAGTCTGTTCTCGGTGTTATTGTGTACCTGGAAGAGTTTGCTAAAAGTGCCATATAGCTACATTCTACCACCTTTTATCTGAAGTCCACTACCTCTGTCCATTTTCCCCATCTGTTTTGTAAGGTTTGATTTCTAAGTAGAAATTTTATTAATCTCTAAGAGGGAATTATTCTTTTAAGTATGTTGGGCAGAGCCCTTCTCCAGGGAATCTGATTTGAATGTTAGGGGATGGAGAAATACTCAATGTTTTCTAGAGTTTAAAAAAACTGAAAATGGGCTATTTATCGTTTCTCCTTTCCCTTCCAAAACAGAAGAGAGAATGAAATATATCCATTCAAAGCTAGGCTGCAATATTCATTATTTTCATGAGTTGTTTTGTTTTCCCTTTTTACAGCCAGCTTGTTTAGTCAGCTCAAATCTTGCATGTGCCATTTCATGGGGTACCTTTTCTCTCCAAAATAAGTCAGTCCAAAGGGTGGTTTTGTAGACTATGAGATGAATAATTGGCAGATTCAATTTAGTTCAGACTGTGGGCACACTTCAAAGTAATCAGGGTTTTACAGTAGAAGTTCTGCCAGCCTTCCAGATTTTCTGGAGAGATTAAACTTGGAGGCTTTTGATCGGCACAAAAATGTGGCAGACTCTTAAGCAGAACGATCTGGGCTGGGTTGAATTCACCAAAATGACATTTAATGGAATTGTTGCCATAATATGATGTTTAATATTTGGTCTATGTGTTGTTCCTTATGTAGGAAATATGTGTCATTTAGGAAATTCTTTTACGTGAATTATGCTCTATGCTATGAGGAAGTGCCCCAGAAAAAAAAAGTTTATATTATTATGCTTCAAATTTACCAAATTGTTTTGGGAGAACTTGGTATTTCTTCACTGGCATGTATTTCCTCCTCTACTTCTGCTTGGATGCCAAATGAAATTTGGGAGTGAAAAATACTTTCACATTTTATTATAGGGTCTGCCTGCCTGCTCCACTCTAAGTGAAAATTTAAACTGGAATTTTTTTCTTTTGTGCTAATCTTTGTTGGGTCGTTTTGAGAACAGAAGTCTGTTCTTTTAAAATTTTTTTTAATGTAATGAAGTAATGATGTTCTGCATCCCTGCTGTGCTGTCTGAGGTGTCCCTCTCCCTTTGACATTGGTGGACTCCTAGCAGGGAGATGCTCCACTCTGCTGTTCTTGAGAACAGGCTAGTTAGATAAGATTACACCTTAATTCCCCTTTTTATTTTCTTATGAAGTAGTGTCCTCTCACTGCTCCTATCTACTTTGGTGTTCATTGATGTACTCTGCAAAACTATTACATTACTACAAAATCGAAATGGCTTATTCTATGCTAAGATGAAAATGTGTACTTGATGATTACTTCTGATAGTGGTACTGTCTTCGCTGGGCACTTCCTTGGCTTATTGAAATGTATAAATTGCATTATTAAAAGTGCAGAGCTACTCTCCATCCTTATGTTTAGAATGGAATAGAATAACTCTGGTTATTCTGGTTTCTGTGCAGTTTGCAGTTACCTGTGATTGAAAAGGTGCCATGAAAGTGGCTTCCCCTTGGATGCCCATTGTTTTCGACCAGCTGTTGAAAGCCCTGAAATCAGGAGCTGGGCTGGGGCTGCAGGAGGTTTTTGGGATGGCAGAGGAAGCAGTCTGGCTGCAGTATGCTTCCCATGGTGTGGAGAGTTTCCCCCTCATGCACACAGCAAAATGCTGTCTCTGTAGCAGCGTTTTGGTAGCGTTAGTGCCCCCAAGATCTTTTGTGGGGATGATGCAGAAATGATGGGACTTCTAACTGCTGTTATTGGGCAGTTTTAAGTGAGAAATATGTGTGTGTTAAAAACTGGGGTAATGCTGTGGGCACAGAAAAGCACTTGCTGTGTGCCCTGAGGAGCCTCGGGCACACTGCGGGTGGGACAGGCAGCCCAGTGCCGGCTCTGGCACTGCCCTCCTGCCTCTGCCCTGCTTTCCCTGCACCTGCTTAGACCTTCCTTTCGTGAAGGCTTTTCCCCTCTGTGCTGTGAAAGTATTAACAGGTTAAATATGTGAGGAGTCCAGGGATAGTCTGCTGCTGAATCCTATTAAGTGCTGTGCTGGAGGAATCGAGGTGCTGTTGGTCAGCTCAGTGTTTTTCTTCCCTAGCCAGGAAGAAATAGTCAAAATTCCAGAAAGAATCATAGCCAGATGTTTGTCATTGCTTCGGTTTGAGTCTCCTAAATATGGCAAATAAGCTGCCTTAGGACTTATTTTTATCTGACCTCAGAAGAGAAAGTTAGTAATTCACTATTTTAAATTTGCAATTATTATAGGGTTTAAAAAGAAGGTAACTAAAGCTTTGCATTTTGTGTACCGTTTGATTCCAGTATGTATTTTTTAGGCCTGTTATTTTGTGTTTGGAAGCTTGACTTTTTTGATGCTGTGTAGGAATGTGGTATTGGGTGGAGAAAGGTGAAACCACAGCCATATTGACAGACATTTATAGTGTGTGTTTTGTTCATTTGATTTGAGTTTTTTGGTTTGGGGTTTTTTTTTAGGAAAAATGTGAACTTAAATTGTATAATAAGCCAAATTTATTATTTTACAGTTCTCTTGACATTAGGTGTCATATGTAAAGAAAATTGACTTACACTGCAGTAAAGAAAAAACAGTCTGAATATCCCTGTACAAAAAGTTGATTATGTGCACGTCTTAAAACACAGAAACAATTTAGGAAAATGGTGATCCTGTGTTATCACAGTCCTTGAAATATTAATGTAGTGAATTAAATTCGTAATGATTTGTATGGCTAGGCAGGTGTTAATTTCTGTTTTCATAATCTAGTGATGTAGGACAGTGAAAATCAGCTGAAATCAGTCTTATGCCATTCAATCAAAATGGCTGTAGGAAATGCTGTATTCCACAAAAAAAACCTCCCAGAAATAAGAAGCCCACTGGAAACCTTTTAAACCTTTTTTGGCTGTACGTGACATTCAAGGTTGGGCCCACAGATGGGTAATTCTGTAGAATATATGGAGCCTGAAAGGGAAAAAAATCCCAAACCAAACCCACAGGCAGCTAAAGACAGCTACAGAAGTTTAGTGTGCTGAGAGGCAGATCAGAGGAATTTTAGGTTTGTGCCTGCTGAAAAAAGGGACTTGGAGTTGAACAAGGATGGCGTGGCATGGTACTCTCAGGGTTCAGAGCAGCACAGACTTGGGGATGTGCATTTAGCTAAACAGGGTTGCAAAAGCACACCTGTGTGTCAGCCCTTTCTCCTTGCAACCAGCTTAATGTCTGGAAAGGGCAGTGTTGCCTACTTGGGTAAGAGAGAGACCGAATACATTGAATATTTAAAAAGCTGTGCTATGGTGGCAATGCCTGGTGTGAGAGATTTACTGTTCAAGGCTGGAGTGTTGGATGTGGGAGGGGGGTAGGACCCTCTCTCTGACAGAGCAGTCATTCATTAATAAAAACAAGAATTAGAAAAGGGAAAAAAAAAGCTTTGCAGTGACTCTGTTAGAGCTGACATGTCTTCAGCTGAAATCATGAAGGAGCAGTGTTGCTGTGCCCTCAGCCCATGTCTCAGGTAGACAGCCCGAAGCCAGTGGTGTAGGAAAGACTCCTGCTGGCAAGGGGGAAGTTGGAAAAGCTTGGCCTTATCTAATCTGGCCTGTAGGTATTTATTAACCCATCACCATGTTACTGAACCTCTGCTCAAAGTACAATGGGGAGTGATGTTAGGACAGCTGGTACAATTTCAGTTTTGCACAGAACAAAAGGGAGGTTTGGCCTGCTCTGTAAAAATACCCAATTTGTATTTGTCCTTTGTGTAAAGAGTCTGTCAGAACTGTCTTCCTGATGTTTTAAACTATTTCCTTTGGGCAGATTTCTTCAAAGCAGTGTGTCAGCCTGGAGTAGCCTAACACCTCACAGGGGAAGTACAATACCTGGGTGCTGTAACACCTCTCCTAGGAGAGAAGGCTGGGAGAATTGGGATTGTGCAGCCTGGAGAATCGGGATTGTGCAGCCTGGAGAAGGAAAATCTCTCAGGAGACCTTATTGCGGTCTCTGAGCACCTGAAGGGGCTCCAAGAAAGCTGGAGAGGGACTTTGGACAAGGTTCTGGAGAGACAGGATAAGGGGGAATGGCTTCCCACTGCAAGAGGGCAGTGTTAGATGGCATATTAGGAAGAAATTGTTCCCTGTGAAGGTGGTGAGGCCCTGGCACAGGTTGTCCAGAGAAGCTGTGGCTGCCCCTGGATCCCTGCAAGTGTCCAAGGCCAGGTTGGACATTGGGGCTTGGAGCAGCCTGGGATAGTGGAAGGTGTCCCTGCCCATGGCAGGGGGTGGAACGAGATGGTCTTTTAAAGTCATTTCCAACCCAAACCATTCTGGAATTCTGTGAAAGCCTGGATCAAATCTGTGGGCATGGATAATGGTTTTGAGGCAAAAGCATAATTAATGGAGAAAGATTTGCAATTTTAGTGAAGTGGGTGTTTTTATGAACAGAGGAAAACAAAGTATTTTTTGTGTTTAAAATGACTTAAAAGTATAGAGTTTTATTTATATGCATATACACACCTATGAAATGAAGCTGTGCAAGGTCTCAGAAGCACTGACAGTCTGAGTGTGTCCGAGGGAATGGGTGTAGAAAAGTTCAGGAGTTTGTGCAAGTGTGTAGGGGCTTTTAACAAAGTTCAAGGGGGAAAAATTGAGATCAGTCTCCTGACTTCTAGTTCCTTCTCTTTATTAGCGTGTGTGAACAAAGTAGGTGCTTAGACTTTCTGTTATGAACCTGAATTTGGGACCAGCTACCCCAAAGCACCTCCTCTCTGTGATACTGTCACTCTTGTCACCTGGATGTTTAATTATTAACAAGCAGGAACTCTGGTGCCAAATCATCCAGCAGTACCTGTGAAACTGTCCAAGGATGTGGCCCACGGAGTTAATTCATGCGACTTCCTTCTTCCCCAAGTAGTCTACAGCAATGCATGAAGCAGAGGTGTGGGGTTCATGTCTCTATTTACCTCTCCAGGTAATGAAAACAACTGAGAATTTCTGCTTAGTGCCCGGTGTGTGGCTCCTCCACGCTGCTGTTTGTACACTTGGACACTGCTTGGTTTTTCTCTGAGTGTGTTTTATTCCAAGTAATCCAGGTGTTTCACCACAGCACCGTTTCTAAAACTTATGACCCTTTTTTGTCTCCACATGCTCTCTACCTAAGTATATGTTTTCCGAGCTCGTTCACATAATTCCCTCCCTTTTGGGAATCTTGTCCATGTCAACCAATTGTTGTTTTCCTACTTTCAGGCATCCAGCAAGTCTAGCCACTCTGGAAAAGCTTGTTTGTTGGGTAGAGCTGGTTCATTTGGCAGTGATGTTCTTTGACATTGCCTTAAATGATCCTTTAGATGATCATAATTTTAAAGCTAGCCTTAATTAAATGAGCCAGAGGCTTCCATTTCTAGAATAATTTGTCTGGCTGTGGATTCTCCTTAAAAAAACCCTTACAACCCCACATCAAAGCCAACCACCGAAATCTTAGGACCAAAAAAAAAAATCATAGGGAGGGAGTCTTAGAATTTTATTTTTTTTCCTAAACAAAAAATTATGCCCAATATGGAGTGTAATAATGGAACTTAAAATAGCTATGAAATTTTTAATCTTAGGACCAGCTTCCATATTTGAGTAAATGATATTTCAGTGCTGTGTGGAAATACTGTAACACAATAATCCTTCTTTCTGTAACATAGTAACTTCTTTTTAATAAAGAAGAACTTTCAAGATGAAAGTGCACACTTTCTCATTTTGTGATAATGAAGACACATTGGAAGGCATTTTGCAAGAGGGAAACCTGGTAGCCAAACCGTGCTCTCTAGGGTGGAAAAAAAAGTTAAAAAAAAAATTCATACCAGCAACTAGGGCAGAAAGTTGGATGAAGTTTCACAAAACTCACATGTGCTAGGTCGGCTCCTATAGGTCTTCACCCAGTTCTGGAAAGATTGAGGATTGGCATCCTCACTCAGTGGCAGGAGGGACTGCAGGTCATCTGGACCTTGTATGAGAGTCGTGTCTTCTGCTGGGCATCCCGTGCTCTGTGAGCTGCTAAATGCTCTGCAGGCTATTCTTGGTGTGGTCTCAGTAAAGTAACCTGTAGTTGGGACCTGTCAGTATGGGAGAGTGAATAAAATAAATGTATTTAAAATACCATTTTCTTCACAATGAGTTAAAAGAAAAATTGAAAGAATTGAAGCTTAAAGTTATTGTTAAATGTTCAGATGATCAAAATAAAATAGTATTTAAGCAATTTGGCTGAGCACATGAAAACAGTGTTTGACAGAGTTGTTACCTGGTCCTTTTTTTCGTGGGGAAGCAGGGAGTATTTTCATTGGAATTACTAGTTCCAATCAAAATTGAGGAAACTAATAAAGTACTGAAAAGGAAGGCAGTTGTTTCTTGCTTTTCCAGTCTGCAGATTGAGTACTCGATATGGAGCTGTAAGGTCATCTTGTTTCAGCCATGAAAGCACAAAGTTAATGACTGGTATTCCTTGCCATCTTAGATTATTTCCTTCTTTCTAATAAAGATTCTAATGTCCACCCTGTATTCAGAAATGCATTTTTGTTTATATGTGGCATTAATGATTGTTATTAACAGGGAGTTTTGAGGGTGTTTTTTCTGTCTCACGCTTCATTTGGACAGAGATCTAACAGATTACAGAAGGGTTGGAGATAAACAGAGTTATAAACTCACCAAAATGTTTGCATATTTCTGATTAAGAAAGGAAATAACAAGTCTATGTTTAGTTGCAAATTGTCTATTTATTTTAATTTACCAAAAAACGAAAAATCACTTTTTCATTAGGAAGACCTCAACAGTGCCCCAAAGAAGAAAAAAAAATAAAAATCCATGTCTGTTGAAGGGACCTTTATTTAAATCAGTTTAGTTTGCTTTGGCCATTCACAGGGTGCTCCATGTTGGCTCTGTGTTGGCTGCTTATGAGTGATGATATCAAATCTAAACTTCTGCCTCTCATGCACATCCACTCTTAACTAGAGGATTTGGTCTCCTGACAGTTGCAGATTTCTGTGACATGAAAATCCAAGGTGTTTGTTGGTGCTAGGGTCCAGTGGCTCCCCTGGCTCTGGCTGCAGAAGAGTTTCCATTCTATACCTCAGCTTTATAACTCTCTTTTTTCCAAACTCTTGACTTTTGGACTGATTTTCCCTTCCAGTTTAATCTGCTGCCAAAAGTGGATTTCTTTTTTGGAAAGTTGGAGCAAGGGCAGCTTGCCAGTTTTGGAAGATGGGAATAGTCCTTATGAAAATACTGGGGGTTTTGGTTTTTAAATTAAATATGTAGAAGGAGAAAGTTAAGATGTCCTGGAAGACAAGTTTGGGAGTTAGAGGGGAAGAATTGATTTTGATAATATTGAGCTATGGTCTACTAAAAACCCTAGGCTGTGTGAGTTTGTTTTACTCTCTTATAAGCTCAGACATTGGGGCAGAGGGGGATCTGCCATGTGGGTAGTGATGTTTGAGAAAATAGCAAATAACACTTGGCTCGATTCTCCCTCCTGCTCTGCTCTGGTGAGACCCCATCAGGAAGACATGGATCTGCTGGAGCGAGTCTGGAGGAGGCCAGGAGATGCTCCAAGGGCTGGAGCCCCTCTGCTCTGGAGCCAGGCTGGGAGAGCTGGGGGTGCTCACCTGGAGAGGAGAAGGCTCCAGGGAGAGCTCAGAGCCCCTTGCAGGGCCTGAAGGGGCTCCAGGAGAGCTGGAGAGGGACTTTGGACCAGGGTCTGGAGTGACAGGACACAGGGAATGGCTTCCCACTGCCAGAGGGCAGGGATGGATAGGATATTGGGAAGTAATTCCTCCCTGTGAGGGTGGGGAGGCCCTGGCATGGGGTGCCCAGAGCAGCTGTGGCCGCCCCTGGATCCCTGGCAGTGCCCAAGGCCAGGTTGGACGGGGCTTGGAGCAACCTGGAGTAGTGGAAGGTGTCCCTGCCCATGGCAGGTGGTGGTGGAATGAGATGAACTTTAAGGTCCCTTCCCACCCCAACCATCCTGTGATTGTATGATTCTATAAAACAAAAATAACTGTTGTTATGACTTAAAAAAAATTATTTGTATTTTACTCCTCTGTCCTAAGCATTCCTAACATTAAATATGTTTATTTTACTGATAAAGTAAAAAATACAGATACCTCCTTGAGGCAAGAAACTTCAGCTGGGAATGCTTGTTCCTGTTTGATGCTGTCTTAGCCCTGAGCGGGGTCTGAAGGTGTAGTTTCTCTTGCCACACAGGACTCTCTGTGCCATTACTGCCTGTCAGGGTACCCTGCTGGCACTTGCACAGCTCTGAGGGAACTTTTCAAGCTTGGTCTCACTATAGAAATCAATTCGAAATAAATCTATTCTATTGAAGAGTCTTCTGATGATGACTTGTTAAAATTATCTACAGTACAGTTAGAGCTGGGTCACTGAGGAAAGCTGTTGTTAGCTCCCTATTTAGTTTTTTTACCCTGTTTTTTTCTTCTTTCTTTTTATGTGAAATAATTCAGTAATATCAGTAGTCATTGTCTTGGCAGAAAATAAAGAGTAATTGAGAAGTTTGGAATGGAAAGTATGCCATGTTGTGAATTTGTATTGAAAGCAGGACCTCTATGAAATGCATTCATGCAGCTGCTTGCACTGATGTCAAAATTACAGTAATTAAGGAATTACTTAGAGTATTTTGCTTTGTGCTGCTTTTATGCAAATTAAACAATGACATGGAGCTGCCTACTATGTCACTTTCATTTCTGTCTACTTCAAAATGTTCAGCTCTTTGGAAATTTTTGTAATAAACAACTTGAGGAACTAAATAGTTCTAAGAGTTTTCCCAAAGAATTTGAGGCATAATAATAAAAGACTGTGTTCTGTCTCAAGCTTTTGAACCCCATTTTAATTTTAAAATAAAATTAATACTGTCCTTTCAAAATGTGACATTTATCCTTTCAAGGATGCAAAATGATACTGAGCTTAAACTGGGGTTTTTCTTAGCTTGTCGTTGTAAATGACACCCAAAATTATAGTTGGTAGCCCAAGCAAAATCATTTTACACTTTTAACATTTGGATGGCACCTTTATAATTTAATCAGTAGCCAAGTGCTTCCAGCTCCAACCATCTTAATTTCTTCATCTCCAGTTTCTCTTGAAGGAGACAAGTTTCTCTTGACAGTGGAAGGAGAGAAGTGCCAGGGATCTGTGCCATACAGGCTGTTTTCTTGGGAGAGATGAAGGCAGCTAGATTGTCTTCAGGCATGGAACCTGACGGAGCCAAGAGACGTGACTCAGTTTAAATGGAAGAAATCTGTGTATTAGAATCCAGTTGGGATCATTTTGATGCCTGTATTGAACTAGCCATGCACACAGGTTCCTTGACCAGTAGAGCACACATTTTGGCTGTAAAACTTGTCTGACTGTTAGCAGGCGTCTTTCATGAGTTAATCCAAGTGTATCAGTTCTAACAGAAGGTGGTTGGAACCAGAATTGCTTTTTATTTCATGAATGAGAAATCAGAGATCTGGGTCACAGGACACCTCCTGTTCAGAAGCTTCTAAAGGTTTGTAGATCTGTCCACGAAAAGGCAAGTGGCATGTCCCATCTTCTGCACATGAGGTTGGTCAGGGTATTGCTGCCTCCACACAAACATTGCTGGCTGAAAAGTGTTCCCTTCTTGGATCTGTGGGGCCTGGGAGAAAGAGGTGTACAATAATGGGACTGTGTGTATGTACCTTAAAAAAAAAGGGTCCTACTATATTTGAGGATCTTTTCTTCTGTTACTATTTGAAGATTTATGCACAAGTCCATAGCAAGAAATGTGTTTCAATTGGAATAAAAAAACCTAATTTCCAAAATGCATTTCTCCTGGCATATGTGTCTCCTGTGGCAGAGTCTGTAACCTGCCTGGGAAATGTGCAGGAGACAGCAGAGAAAGAATGTCATTTACTAGAGATGTGGCTTGCTGTATCATTCCTTATTTCATTGTCACCGTTTAAAAACCAAAACCCATACCCACAGAGTCTTCTGCAAGCACAGATTTTGGCTAAAAAAGTTCAGCTGTATTCTTACCAATAAAATGCCTCTTTAGACGTGACCAAACTTGTTCAGAAAAAGAGATGAGTACTCCTGCTCATGTACTTGTCAGCGTTCAGCCTGGCATCTCTGTACCCTCTGCAGTCACCGAGAACTGGATCATTTCTCCTGACTTGCAGTTTTATTTGGGGTTTCAGCATTAGTGGCCTGAGCCAGGGTGATACCTGGCTTTTTGAATGACTCGTGTTTGCGCCAGATGAATTCACCTGACTGAAGCTGTGGTGGCTCTTACAGGTAGCATGGTTGGTGAAAGCCTGGATGAGAGGGACAAGCCCGTTTTGTGTTGCTCTCTGTCCTGCTTCTGTGCTTTTCTCTGAGGTTACGGTGTTGGATTCAGTCAGATTCGCTCGCACCGCTTCGGATACCAAAGCTATTTCAGATTTGCAGCACTGCATGGCTGTCAGACTTTTTCTCTATGAAACGTTGGGGTTTTTTTTCAAGTGTTATAGAAGCATTTGCACAATTCTAAAAACATTGGCAGTTTATATCTTTTTCCTGTAAGAGGCAATTACTTTTGATTTTTTATGCACCTCAGTAATGTGGAACTATTTCCTCAATGTTCACTGTATTTTTTACCTTTTAAGCCTAAAATAACACATTATTGCTCTCAGATATTTTAATTTGCACTGTATTAAATTATTCTAATTCTAACACTAATTTGGCTTTAAAATGAAGAAGGGTAGATTTAGATTAAATGTTGGGAAGAAATTCTTCCCTGGGTGGGTGGGAAGGCCCCAGCACAGGGTGCCCAGAGAAGCTGTGGCTGCCCCTGATCCCTGGCAGTGTCCAGGGCCAGGTTGGATGGGGCTTGGAGCAACCTGGGACAGTGGAAGGTGTCCCTGCCCAGGGCAGGGGGTTGAACAGGATGAGCTTTAAGGTCCCTTCCCACCCAAACAATCCTGTGATTCTGTGATAATTTATTATAATGCCTAATAGTATTAAAAGAGGTACTATTCTGAGTGTATAGAGTCATTACAGAACTCTGTGCCTGCTTTGGTGGGAAAGCCATAAAGTCTTCCATCACTGGACTTTTCCAAATGAACAAAACCCCAGTGGCATCAATGCTGCCAGTGTGTTGTGCTGGATAACCCGGCCACACTCTGTCCCCACAGCTGTGGGACAACTTCCATGTCCCAGGTGGAGCTTGGTGGCCACGCAACCTCCTGCTGCACCCTGCTAGGTTTTGCGTGGTGCTGGAATGGGATGCGACAGCCTTCTGGATTCTCTCCTGAGTGATGCAGATGGACTGATGTGTGGGTTCATAAATGCTGTTTTTCTCCTGGTGCCTGCTACAGTCACACAGTGAGAGATGCTGAGAGCAAGCTGGGTGACTGAACCAGCAGCCCCAAGTGTCGCTGGTTTGGGTGTGCTCTGGAAGTTTCCTGTTTGCTCCTGTGTTGCCGTAGGTGTCTGTGGCTCTGCCCCTAGCTTGAGTGTCAGAAAGGGTTGAAGAGTGAGTTTGTTGAGGGAGAGATTCACTGAAGGGATTCCCCAGCAAGCGTGGAGTGAGAGGAGGTTTGGTTGGGTTCCCGCTGTCCGCAGGCATTTCCAGCCTGCTTGGTGCGAAGGCCGCGTGTGGCCCTGGGGTTCCTGGTGTGGGACGGAGTGCGGGGTCCGTGTGGAGCAGGGATTTGGCAGATCCTGATTCCATGTGCTGCAGCTGAGGCAGACCACACCGCTCAGCCACACCAACAAACGTGTGGGTTTATTGAGGGAGCCACAAATAGTCCTTAGCTGGTCTCAGCTCTCGTGCTGACCCTGCTGTGGGCAGGAGACTGGATGTAGGTGACCTCCAGTGGCCCCTTCCAACTTCAGTTCCTCTGCTTCTGAGAAGGATTTTTATATGGAGCCGTGATGTTTGTGTGTTACAGTGACGAGAATAATGTGAAAAACCTTTGTGATATTTTTCTCCAGTTTATAAAGATGCCATTTGTTTTTGAATTTGCTGTAAACTTATCCTTGTTTATTCTTATTAATCTCACTGTAATTTTTTTTTTTATTACTTCCTTAGTCAAAATGTTACGGCCAGGCATTATTGACAGAAGTTTACAAGCATCTGAATTTGATTGAATCAGACTACTTTGGAATTGAGTTCCAGAATATCCAGTCATATTGGGTGCGTACAGTTCCCTGACCAATCTGCTGTAATAAAAATGTTGGGTGAATGCAGTTCCTTGAGTGACAAAAATTTCTCTGTCTGCTGGAGTCTCCTGTGGGATTATCTCTTGGATTCTTGTAAATCTGTTTCACTCACCAGAATGACAAGAGCTATTAAAGCAGAAGGGAGGAATCAGATTCTGCTTCTTGTTAAATCTCGGAAATTATGTAAAACAGTTAAATAGCTGGTGATGTTCCCACTTGCAGGGACAGAAATAAAATCCTCCTTTCCTCTGAAAGGGGAAACATGAACTCAAAGTGTACTCTGTGGAGTGCTTAAAAAATTAAATTACCGTGTGTAATTTTGGTAGTGTTTGTATTTATCGTCAGTTAATTCAGTCTTCAATTAATTTTCCTGAAGAGCCATTACAAGTCTCTTTCTAATCAACACAAACCTCAGCAGGTACACAGGTCTGCAAGCTTTTAAAATCATTGATCTAGATCAATGCTGACACCTTTAAGCCTCCTAGTCACTTATCCTGTACCTTGCAAAGAGGACAATGTGGCTTCTAAACTAGAAAATGTTCCCCAAACTTCCTTTTAATTTGGTTTTGTTTTGGTTTTTTAAACATTTTTTTAATTACTTTTTTTAGTTTTAGGACTCACATGCAGAAAATATGACTGAGAACATAGGGAGTGCTAGTGGCACTAATCCATGCTGCTCTCGAGCTGAGGAAATACAGTAAAGCTTATTTAGTTTCCATTTCTTGTGCATGGTGTCCAAACTGTTTCTGCAGCTAATAAGGTTCTTAAAATCCACAGCTGTCTTTTAAACAGAGCAGTAACTAATAAGACCAAACGTAATTGTCTTGTAACAATTTTCTGTTTGGAAGAGCGGAGAAAATAAAAGGTTGAGCTTCCAGAATATTTTGCATTACCTTTATGGATGCTCCTTTTAGTAGAACATAAGTCTTTCTTTTTCAATATGCTTGTCAAAAGAGAAAAAATGGTGGGAAGTTAATATTGAGTAAAAACCCTTAAGTAGGTAAAAGTGACAGAAAAAGCAAAGAAGGGAAAAACACGTTGGACCTTTTCATATTCTGCAGACTTTCTGTATTCCTGCAGCCTGGCTGCTGTCAGACTGTGGATTTTGGCATGACTCCTGCCCTCTTGGCAGTGGGGCTCTGCTTTTGCTGACTTGGCTCTTCTTCTGTCCAGATGAGCTTTAAGCACAGATCAATGGCTTTTCTATTGATGCATGAGAAATGTCAATTCAAATATATATGTGCATTTTTTGTAAAGCAAAGGAATTACTGCATTGAGGAAGAAATGCTACTCATAAATTACTGCTTAATTTGAATTTACTTTTGATGTTTTCATATAATATTAAATAAGAATGTTAGTTTGTAATTTTTTTCTCTTCAATTTCAGATTTGGCTGGAACCTATGAAACCTGTTATTAAACAAGTACGGAGTAAGTAGTTTTAAAGAAAGGAAGTTTTCCTTAATTTGCATCTTCTTTATGTGGGTTGCTTTCACAATTACTTCTTGATTTACTGGTTATGCTTCCCTGCAAATTACACACAGCAGGGGTGATAGTGGTTCCTGCTGGGGCATGCCAACCTGACATTTTAATAGGTAGTATGTGGTGGGTGGAATGGAAACTTCCTGCGGGTAGGGTTCTTTCTCTGATAAATATCTGGATAGGTTAGGTCAGCTGGTGTTACGTTGAAGTGAAATATAACACTTGCTGTGTTAGCTTTTGGAAGTTGTGTTTGTCATACCGTGGGAAGAAAAAGGAACATTTTGGCTGATTCCCATGTCAGCTCTTTCCATGTGCTCAGCAGCAGCTTCTCTGGAAGAGCAGGGGTGGGGATCTCCCACCTGGGTGGTGGCTGAAATGTCAGAGCCTCTGCCTTGGCTGTGAAGTGTGGTTGTGCTGCCTGGCCAGGAGGATCCTGCAGTAGCCACGCTGTCTTGTCTTTATACCCCCTAAAAAGTGTTAATGTGACAGGCACTTTAAAGGCCAAAAATAGTTAAAGAATGCAGGATGCTGGTTGGTTCTTCAGATGTTGGAAGATTAGATCCAACTTTCTGTTTTTTCCCTGTAGAACACATTTAAGCTATTTGTTTGTTCTGTGGTTCTGATTGTAGAGGCTTTGTAGAAGAACAAGATCAGGAGGGTGTGGTGGATTCCTACTCCTTTCCAAATCCTGATTGAAATATGTTGAATATGAGTACTGGGAAGTAGCTTCTAGTTGCTCTTCTGTTTAAAATTGACTGCCAGAAAAGATGAAATCATCAATTTTAGGTAATTTTTTAACTGCAAGGTCATGATTTTGACTTTTGTCAACATAGTTTTTTAAGCAGGCGAGCCAAATAATCTATAAAATAAGGCTCTCTTAGGAAAGTACAGAATATTTTCACTCTATTTTCCCTGCCAAAAAGATGTTGGGAGTGCCATCTTTTTATATGCTCCTGGCTAGAAGGAATTACGTCCTAGTCAAAAGATCTTGTGGATCACAGGTCTGCAGTGCTGCTTGGTTACTCCTTCTGTATCCTCTCCTATACTATATAAATTGTGGAAACTTAACCTTAGACCACAGACAATGTTCCCTGATGCTATAAATATTGTTCTAAAATGGTCTAAAATCATGGGGATTTACTAAGATTTATGGCTGCTTTGCAGTCTACTAGCCACATTGTGTTGCCAGTGAAATGGAAAGATTTATTTAATTTTTATTTTAATATTAGTCTGTAAGAGATACCAGCCAGTTGTCTGGCAGATGTTCATGTTCTGAAATCAGTTTAAAATTGCTTGAAATGTCCTATTTTCTGTATATTGGGGATTTTGTTTGATTGGGTTTTTTACTGTAGACTGTAATGACTTTGAAGTTAACCTTTTAACTTTTAGTCCAGCAGCAGGGGAACATAGATGTTAGAGGCTTTAAGGTGATCTTGCTCAAACTTGTTGGTTGATGTTGCTGATGATTGCTGTGTATCTGCAGATATGCCCTTCTGAGTCTTTGACATCCTCTTAAAAAGCAAAAGTTCTTGATTTACTCACAGTTAGTTTTGGCTGATGACCTCTTGTGACATACGCTGAACTTTGTCTTGTGTGATAAGGTTTGGGGGTATTTTTTATTAATTTCAAATGAATGCAATCAGTTTTGCTACTGAGCCACTCCAGATAGGAAGGAGTTTGGATCCAAATTTCCAGCCTCCTAACAGGCACACAGTATCAGGTTGACATTTGGGTGCCTTCTCTGAGGTGCTGCCACTTTATATAGTGTTGTATTCACCATTCCTGCCTGGGTAATTTTTCCTCGCATCCTTTTTGTTTCTTGCTTTTGCTCAGACTTGGCTTCTTAAAATAAAATCAGTGTCTGGGCAGAAAGACTGGGCAAGTGTTTCTTTTCCTGATTTGAGTGGAACTTATTCGTAGAGGAAAGGCAGGATTGACTAAACAAAAAGAGGAGGGTTGTGCTACAGAAGCAAATATACAGTATTATGTTTGAAATTTTAAAAATTTATTATCATTTGATGTAAGTGATGCTTGAAACACTTCCAAAGTGGCTCCCACATTAATACTTCCACTTGATTGGCATCAGTAATGTGCAGGACTGTTCTTAACCTTGTGAAAGTCTTCCAGAGGCTCAGAGTATTTTCAGAAATTTGATGTAAAGTTTTGGTCTTTCAACTGGAACCATTAAAACTATTTATTTTCCTCACTTGGTATGTCTCTAGAACTGTAGAATCCTTAGTCTCTGCCAAATGTGAGCTTTCTATGTCATTACAGGGTGTTATTTCCAGCCTCCTTTTTTTTCTAGTTACTACACTGTAATTAGGATGTCGATTTTAGTGTTTTTTTCGTTCACCAAAGCTTTGGTAATTCTGGAATTGGAGGCTGGGAGCTGCTCTTGTCACAGCTGTGATAGCCTGAGAGTTCTCCCAGTTACATGTCAAAAAGCAAAGTTTGTTATTCTCTCATTAGCAAACAAGAGGGTGAGTGAAGGAACATTTGGCCTGTGGGGATCAGGTTTTCCAGACAGAAGAAATCAGTGTACTTTGGAGCTGATGGGGTTAACCTGGACTTTGTCAGTCTTTAAGAGATCTTGGTACTTAAAATAAATTAAAGCAGGCTGCTTGTGCTCCAACGAGTTTGATTTATTTTTAATTTGGCTGAATTTACTTTGAAACAGCAGTGGCATGGGGAGTCCTGGGGGCTGTGCCTGGCTCTGGTCCAGAGGGTGCCTGTGGACATCAGGTGGATGCTCAGCAGGCTCCTGTAAGCACAGGCTGGCCAGTGCTTTGTCTGCCTGTGGAATGCTTGGCCTCATTTGCTTTGAGGCAGGAAAAACAATGGGAATATAGTGGTGCCCAGTCCTGGCATGGTGAGACACTGTCATACCCTGTAGTAATTCCTCCAGAAACCCAGGTGAAACAGGGATTGTGGTTCTGCAGGCTGAGTTGTGATGCTGGAGCTGTTAATTCAGAGCATTATTGACTGTTCCCAGTAGTGACCAAGGGTTCTCTTTAATTTTGAAAATTAAATTAGTTTTCTGCTTGTTGTTGAGATATACAAGAACAATGTTGAAAATGGGAGGAAATGGGTATTACCAGGAATGCTGGGAGCAGGCTGCAAACACCCTTTTATCTCCATGGGGAGCCAGCTGGGTCTGCTGGCATCAGTCCTGATGGTGGAGGTGGGAGTTGGGAGCTTGTGGGCTGTGTGTCCCTTCTGCTGCCCTTCTGGGACCCTCTCCCTGGCTCACCTGTGATAGTCTTTCATGCAGCCAAGCAGTTGCTTTGGGGTATTGCAGATTTCATGTTGCATGAAACTCTTTTTCCAGCGTTCAGCCTACAGACTCACCTTGTCAGGGGTATCCAGGTTCCTCTGGAAACCAGCTCTTTATCTCCCTTGACATGGACAATCTACACCAGAGTCTGCTGTGGTTAGCTGGGATTTGAAATCTGGCTAGTCTTTCCTTGTATTGTTTCTCTGCCTGTTGGCAAACAGAATATACATGTGTTTAGGAAGAACACTGGGGTTTTTTGTGAAATTACCAACTTTTCTTCTAGGACCAAAGACTACAATGCTTCGTCTGGCTGTAAAGTTTTTCCCTCCAGATCCAGGTCAGCTGCAAGAGGAATATACTAGGTAAAGTATTTTTAGAACTACTGGACTTGTATTACATACTGAATTAATAGAGTAGGAAGGCAGCACAGCTGCTTCCAAGCAAAGCTGAGATGGAAGATGAGTGAAAGAGCACTTAGAGTGAATGTTACAGTTTCAGCAGACGTGTGTTGGCAGATGAATGTTATCAGAAAAAATACTTTTCAAAACAAAAAACAGCACAGTCCTTGAAAACAGAGAAGAAAGTGTAACAAACACTCTGGAAGGGAGATATGATAAAATAAAACACAATGGAAAAAAAAAGAAAATTTGGGAATGGAGTGACTCCAACCAAATGGATTGGGATGAAATGAGGTGCATTGAAAAGGACTGAAACTTGCCAAAATTACACTTACTGAAATCCCCAAATCAAGGAACGAAATCAAATGTACGTTATCAGAAAAAATACTTTTCGAAACAGAAAACAGCACAGTCTCTGCTTAGGGTTTGGCTTTCCAGCATCATGGTGCCAAGGTAGTCAGATAATACAGAAAATACTAATGTTTATAAACAGTGTCTATAAAAAATAAATATAAAATACACAGTAGATATTTTAATAAGTGATTTAAACTTCCAAAGCTCGCACTTGCAAACACACTTAACTGTTCACATTTTTCACCTTGCTCATCATGTGTCATTTTTGCTGATTGCTAATTGATCTATGGTCAATTAAGCAGCCCTTTCCACCTGCTATCACCTGGGGACCTGGTTTGAAGCCTGTGCCTCTAACAAGGGCATTACCCAGATGTTGGTGTTTAAAGAGCTCATTTAGTGCTTTTCACAGTTTCACTCCTTTTAATTGGAATTCCTCTTAGAGAGGTTTCTTATTATACTTCACATGTATTTAAGAACAAACCAGCATGATAACTGTTGTGATTGTCTCTTGTAAGGAGAAATACTACCTAAATATTTCCTCTGCACCAGGTTTTCTTATGTTAACTGCTGTTTCATATAGGAAATTCATTAGGAATACAGCTTTTTAGAGCAGGAACTGTATTTTGCCTATTTATTGAGTATTTATAGTCTGCACTGAGAGCATCTGGGTAGTTAATGATGCTGTTAATGATAATGTATTCTTCATTGTGACTTTACTGAAGAAACTGAGAGAGCTCATCAGACATGCAGAAAGCAGAGAGAAGCCTTTAATATATATTTACAGTACTTTAAAATTAAAAAAACCCCTACCATTCAAAATGTATAACTTTTATTATCATTTTGCTTCAGGAATAAAATTTTAAAATAAATTCTTCTTTAAAAAATATTATTGCTATCTCTCAGGGTGTAATTCAGTAAAAAAAGGATCAGTCTGTCAGTTTGAAGGTTTATAGTAGTGAGTTGTTGCCTGTTTACTGGAGTCCTTACTGTATCTTCTTCCAAGTAAAAGGAACAGCATACAAAACCGTTAAACAGAAATGATTCGTCTTTAACAACAGAATGGGAAATACTTTATTTGAACTAATGTAGCAGTATAAGAAAAGGAAATTGAACTTCTTACTGTCTTTGTAGGCTGCTAATATAGTTCTGGAAAATACAACTCTGAGTAGATTAGTTGAGTGCTAACAGAAATGCTTATCAGTTTTCCTAACAAAATACTGGAATCAGTGATGTTCTTCCATCTTTTTTTCTTGAAGTGTTTTTTAAGTTTCTTTCCAGCTAAAAATCACAGCTGCTGTTACTGCAGAGACAAAGCCTGTTTAAAACACGGTTTTCCCTCTGCTTCCTTGTTCCTGTGAGTCCTTTTGTGCTGATAAATTGTTCTGGACTAGTCACAGGCTATTTTGATTTGATTTGACACTCCTTGGTAGCCAGGCTGTTGTGTTATTCCTTGGAGAGCTGGCAGATCAGGAGATGCTGCTTTTATAACCTTCTGCTCAGTTGTTCTGTTGTCCTTTCCTGTGTCAGGATAGTCTGTGTAACTCCAGCCCTGTACCTCCAGGTACCTGTTTGCATTGCAAATCAAGAGGGACCTGGCGGAGGAGCGACTGACCTGCAGCGACAACACGGCTGCTCTGCTGGTGTCCCACCTTCTGCAGTGTGAGTACCCGGCTGGGCTGGCCCTGCTGATGGTGCCAGTGCTAACCGACGTTAAATCGTGCATAGCAGCTTTTGGTAACTAAAAGAAGTCTCTGTCTCACAGTGTTTCCTTCTCCACGCACTGTAAATACGTTGATTTTCTACCCTGGGGTGGTCATCAGGGCTGGCGTGGGGAGGAACAGCTGGTGCTTATGTATGAGGTAATTTTGGCTTCAGGGGCTAGTACAAAACCAGCCCCTTGCTGTCTGTTTCCCTGGCTCTGCAAGCTGTGTTGCCAGCACTCCACATCTTCCAGACAGCTGTTCCCACCTGTCTCTGTGCTCCCTCAGCTTCACTTCTCACTTTCCCTGTGCCTGGGAGGAGATGGCTGTACAGGAACTGGGCTGAAATACAACTAGAACCATGCTGGAACAGGTTCCACAGTGGGGCTGTCAGCAGCTTTCCTCCTCACTGGGACTGAGAATGGAAATGGGAAGCAATTTATTTGGAAGCACTCCATGCTGCTGCTGGCTCAGTCTGTACGTGCTTAAAGACCTAAAATGTGGCCTTTGAGATGAGGAGGTTGGAAACCTTGAGTGAGTTCAGACACCAGATTGCTGGAGCAGCAGCTGAAGTGTTCACAGGTCTGCAACCCAACCTGCAGACAGGGCCTTCGGTGGCTCTTTGCTGGCTGGAAGCAAAAGCTGATCAATGATGCTTCTTCACATGTGCACTGCTAAATAGTTGTTGGTTGTCTAATTCTGCAATGCAATGTGATAATACAGTTATAGTAGTATTACTTCTGGTGCTTTTATTGGAAGAGCAAATCTATCTTGTTGTGTGTGCCATCAGTGAGTGACACCATTAAAACCTGCTCATGATTTTCCAGCCCTGTGGAGCTGGTGAGTGAATTTCACCATCAGGCCTTGCTTAGCTTGATTCTGCTCCTCTGCAAGATGGGCTGTCCAAAAGAATAGGTTTATTTTCGACAGAAATTATTTTACAAAAGTGCCTTTCAGTATTTTTTACTCATTCTTTCATGTGCTGGCTTGATTTTAAACAGGATTTGCTGTGTTCTTGTTAAGAACAAGCCCATTCCTTTCTCTGACAGTAGCTGATGGCAGATGCAATGGGGAAGCCCTCAGACACAGAGTATGCATATGGCAACTCTTCCTTTGCTGCATCCATCCCATAATCACTGCACACACAGCATCACAGATTGACTCTGTCTGTGTTTGGTTGCCCATGTATTTGTCTAGCTTTTGAATTTGCTTAATTTTTGGCGTCCTTCCACAGAAATGAGCTTCAGAGCTTAGTTTTTGGGAAGCTTTTAGGATAACATATATACTTTTATCTTTTAAAACCTTTTGTGCTTGAATTTAATATTGCAACTTTGTATTTTATTATCTGAAAAAGTAAATTACTTAAAAAAAAATTTATTCAATATTTAATTTTTATATACATTTACCACACGTTCCTTCCTTGTGCTTTGGTATTCCAAGCCAAAACTTCTGATCATTTCATGTTGTATCAGATGGAAGCTGTTCTGCACTTTACAATAATGCTTTTTCTGCTGTAAATCTCTTCCTAAATTCACAGCATTGCATCTGAAAGACAGGGATATGTGAAGGGGAGACCAAAATTCTGGATTTGCCATTTTCCCAAGTAGCCTTGTCTATTACTAGTTTACATATATTTAGTAAAAGATAAATTGAAATATGCTGTTTGGTATAAGGTATCTGTAAGGAAGAAATGTTCAGACCACCTCACAGGTCTTCTACAAGTCTCACATCTTGCACCCTTAAGAAGTCTAAATTAAAAGATTTCTAAAAGAAGTCTAAATGTTCAAATACTGCTTCCCCAGGAAGTCAGCTTGGGATAAATGTGAGTTTGCACGTTCCTTGGTTACAAAGCATTGAATACACGAAATACAAATACATGAATCATTAAAGGCTCTTGGGGTCTCTCTAATTCCTTACCAAATATTTTCTGCCATTGATCCTTTTCCATTGTTTCTTCTTACTCTAACATTGTTTTGTCCTCTGTCATAGCTGAGATAGGGGATTTTGATGAATCGGAAGATCGAGAACACCTTAAAACAAACCAGTATTTGCCAAACCAGGAAAAACTTGAAGGAAAGATCCTGGAGTTCCACAGGAAGCATGTGTAAGTGAGGATTAATGTAAACCACTAATGTAACCCTGGGGCAGCAGATGGACTTGCCTGGGGGAGGTCGAGCAGCTGTGTGATACGATGATGTTAAGAGTGTGTAAATTAAACACCATTTGAGCAAGAAAAGTTGGGTGTAGCAACAGTTACAAAGTCAGGATGGAGTTGTTGGGCAGTAGGTTTTCTCAAGTGATATTTGCAGTGTACCTTTAATAATGTGCCAAAGAAAGCTATTAGGTAATAATGGGTTTAGGAAAAATAATTCTTCAGAATTTCCCTTCTACAAAGTTTAAGCCCAGTTTTGCCAGTATATGCAGAGCTCTTGCTTTTCTCTAAATAATTAGAAATCAATTGCATCGTATTCTTTTGCTACACATTAAGCATAAGGGAGATATGGAGAAGGATGGAGGGAGTGGGGAAGAAATAACTTCCATCAGAATTCATGCAATACCTTATCTTACAGCTAGGTATTTTTGAAATAAGGGAAGGTTATCTGTGACAAAGAAACTCTGCCACAAATATAAAATTAGTTCCAGCATGGAGTCAGGAACTGCAGGAACTTACTTTTCTGTATTTTTCGAGAGCTTGCATATTAGGATTTAGCAATTCGAAATTCTTTTATAAATTGTGAATATCTACAAACATGTTTTATTGTGCATAGTTGTGTGTTTTAATCCAAACTTAAATTTTCCTTTGCTCTCTGTGGGTAAACTCGTGGATTGTTGCTGACTGATTTTCTTTTAAGATAGAACAAAGGTTTTTCAGGGCAGCACCTGTGTTTAAAGACACATCCTGTAGTATTGGAAAATTAGTTCCTGAGAATTTCAGTAATTAACTGTTTTCTGTTTATGATCAGTTATTTTAACTTCAACTGAAATTGTTGCTAATGATGAAATTTCAGCTTTGTTGATTCTTCATGAAATCAGGTGGTTACTTTTTTCTGCTTTTAAATCTTTGAGGTATATGTGGAAATGATGAAGAAACAAAATAAATGTTTTTAGGTAATTTAAAGTAATTTTGAAGCAAATGAAAATATATGGTAGGATTCTTCACCTTGGGAGAGGGTAGATGGAGGAGGGAAACCATTCATTTCATTATTTTTCTCTTGTCTAAAGAAAAGTGCTGAAAGAATTAGTAACTTTAAAGTAAATGAAAAGGGGGAACATCCTTTTCACAGAACTTGTAGCCACATTGTGATACTACTGCAAGGTGCTGTGGAGTCTGAAGCTACAAATGGGTCATGCAAGGTTTTGATGACACCATACAGTGTAGGCTGATGGCTCTCAAATTTGAGGTTAAATGTCGGGTTTTTAGATCGAAGTACCCCCAGAGCATGCACAGAACAGCCCAGCGTTTGTCACTTACCAGGATTCTGTTGAGATGCTTCTGCATGTGGGGAATTTTCCTGGTTTGCTTCTCTTGATGGAACGGTTGTGACTGTCTTCTGAGTCAGGGACTGGTAGTTTTGTTAAATAGATTTGAGCTTTTTTTTCAAACAAGTTTCTAATCATTCATTACAGTAACAAAAGTTTGTATTTTTGCCTGTCAGGAAGGAGTCAGAGGAAGGTTAATAGGTGAAGATTCCTTGCTTCATAAATGTACTTTTCAAAATTAGTTTCATGAGAATTGCATTTAATACAGCCATATTATTAAAATGACTATAAGTCTTATTTTAAGGCTGTGTTTTAGAAGTGTACATGCAAGCCACGTTAAGATTAACAGCTGAGGCATGTAATTAGAAAAGGTTACCATGGAATGTTAGCGATACCTGGGTACCTTGAAGGCACATTTCAAATTTCCCCTGCACCTTTGGAAACATTTTTGTTAGCGAGATGTCATTTTGCAAGCACTGCAATCTTCAAATTAGCTGTGTCTTCCATGGTTTAACCCCAGCTCAGCCCCGTGCAGCTGCTCGCTCCCCCTTGGTGGGCTGGGGGAGAGATTTGGAGGGGTGAAAGTGGGAAAATTCAGGGCTTGAGATGCAGACGGTTTAAATAGGTGAAGCAAAAGCCACACACTCCTGCAAAGCAAAACCAGGAATTCATTCCTTACTTCCCACGGGCAGGCAGGTGTTCAGGAAAGCAGGATCCCTTCACTGGTAATGGTGATTTGGGAAAACAAACAACATCACTCCAAATGTCCTCCCTTCCTCCTTCTTCCCCCAGCTTTATATGCTGAGCATGAGGCCATGTGGGATGGAATATCCTTGGGGTCAGTGGGGATCAGCTGCCCCTGCTGTGCCCCCTCCTGACTCCTTGTTCCTCTCCCAGCCCCTCCCTGGTGGAGCTGTGTGTGGAGCAGGAAAGGCCTTGGCTCTGGGTGAGCTTTGCTGGGCAATAAGCAAAACACCCCTGGCTTATCAACATTGTGTCCAGCTCAAATAGAAATGGCAGCCTGGTACCAGCTGCTTTGAAGAAAATTAACCCCAGCCCAAACCAGCACACACATCCCTTCCCTCTTCCTTTACTCAGGTAGTATTGACCACCCTTCCCCATCTTCAGCAGTTGAGGAGGGTTCCGTGTTTTCTCAGTGTGGAGATATTTTTCCTCATTTCTGTTCCAAGGAACAGGCAGGAACAGGGACCTGGGCATTTGGCTTTTTCCTGGCAATGCACAGTGCAGTTGGACAGACAAAATTGCTTCTCTCTCATATTATCCTGGTGTGTCATATTTTTACTTTTTTGGTTTATTTTAATTTTTTCTTTCCTTTAATTTACCTTATTATTCCCCCACTTAGCTTTAGCAGACTAATATTTTTGAGGCCAGGCTGGACGGGGCTTGGAGCAGCCTGGTCTAGTGGAAGGTGTCCTTGCCCATGGCAGGGAGTGGGACTGGATGAGCTTTAAGGTCCCTTCCCACCCAAACCATCCTGGGATTCTGTGATTCTTCCACCGATGATTGCTCCTGACAGATTTCTTGTAGAAAGTGGATGTCCAGGAAGAGAAACCCCTGGCAGGATGGCTCATCTCCTCCAGATTGTTTCTGTGGCACTTTCTTTCTGGCCCAGTTTTCCCTTTTTTTTTTAATTGCTTCACTGTAGCTATTGGAAGTGGTAGAACATAATCACCCTCAAAAAACAGAACCTGAGTATCCAATCCATTCTGTATATGGAGAATGTTGTAATTGGAAAGATGGCAATTAATGCTTATTTTCTATTAAACATACATTTTTCTTTTACATTTATAAATACTTACTTTTA
The DNA here is from genome assembly GCA_013397915.1 of Daphoenositta chrysoptera. Classification (NCBI taxonomy): domain Eukaryota; kingdom Metazoa; phylum Chordata; class Aves; order Passeriformes; genus Daphoenositta; species Daphoenositta chrysoptera. The sequence continues at coordinate 189,516 of VZRO01004902.1, read as the reverse complement.
CTTTCAAAAATACAGGAATATGATTTTTGTACTTTGCAAATGTAGTAATGGTAAACAAAATGAGTTCTATTTTTGGTGTAGCACATTAGTTATTGCTTCAGCAAGAACCTGAATTAACTTATTTCATTTCTATAGCTTATTAAATATAAAAGGTGTATATTTTGTAGATGGTGTCTTGGTGCTGGTGCAGTTAATTCCTGGCACCCAGACACTCAAAATACAATGTTTTCTGCCTTCCTGTGAGTAGTAGAATACTTGCTGCGAGGTGAGTGCAGAATTCAACATGACACATTTTGCCTGTGTTCACATGTCTCTGGTTTCTTTGTCTGTACATACATAAATCAGGAAAGAAGTAGAAGATTTAATAGATTTATACATTTACTGTTATCCCTCATATTCTTTCGCAACTTGTTAGCTTAGTTGTCCATGAATTAAAATTCTTTAAATTGTGTGTAAATTAGAAGAACTCCAACTTGACACTTCATCTTTAAAGTTCTATATTAGTCACTGGGTTTAAATGCTCTGTAAATCACTTGACAGCATTTATTTTGAATCCATTGCCATGGGAATATTGTATCACAACCAATATTTCTCTAGCTGGATGGTTGTAAGGAACCTCTACACTAACACCTATTGCACTGACAGCAGTTTTTGCTGGAAATACTGATATTAGTGTGTCGTCCATTGACCTGGGGAAGATTAAGTAGATTTATCTGCTTAATGGCTGAACAAAATTAGAGCAGATTGTTTTGGGGCTGGGCCGTGCAGCTAAGCCTGCAGGCAGCATCTGAGGGCGATTCCTGAAACTGCCTCTCTTTGTACCTGTCTGTAGTACAGGCAGAGCTGCCTGGCTCTGCTCCTGGCTCCTCCACACCAGCCTTCTGTGGTGGGTACAGGCAGGCTGTGTGCAAGTGAACACTTAAAATTTGCTGGTATCTTATTTTTAATTTTTTTCTGAGATGTGCTGTGCTTTGGATCATATCTAATGATACATGAAATAAGTGTCAGTGGTTCTACATCGGTTACACCAGACTGTTCATGAGGAGTTTTTAGTACTATAGAGCTCCAATTTTCCTGTTGCCATTTTTTGTTTTTGCCTTCCTTCCCTTCCAACCCTCCTTCCCAAGCTCAGCACCCTCTTTAAAAGACAAAGCCCTGCTTTCATTCTTAATGTCGCTGTGTTCAGAAGCATTACAGCAGGAATTAGTGTGGGTGGGAGTTACACACAGTGCTCTCAGAGTGTAAGTCAGGAAGCTCTGGCCAAAAGTAGGATTTACGATGTACCTCTTTTGTCTTGGATATGTTTAATAAATAGGAACCATGGTACTCCAGCTTTTTTTTTAAGGAATCTGTGGTGGAAATGGAAACAACACTTAAAGCCAATATGAAAAGCACTTGCTCCAGTGTTACTCATTTCAGTGCGGGGAACAGAAATCTGCTTTACCAGTTGAAGCTCTTAGACATATCTAGTACACCTAGTAGTAACACTGGTAAAAATGCAGCTACAAGACTCCCTCTGTAGTTTGGCATTTCTGTTTCCATTTGAAATTAGTTCTTCTTACGTTCTTCCCTTTATATTACATGGTCACATAACACTGACGTTTGGTTAAGGGTGGATTATGGACTGAGCTTGTAAAGTCAGGAATGTCATTGAATCGCTGCCTTCTGTAGCTGGCAAAATAAATTTGTGATTTCCTGCTGTAGTGTTTTAGATGCTTTGTTTTCCCCTCTGGAATGAATAAGGCAACAGAACAGTGCTGAAGTCCTGTTGTCAAACGTGTGTGCATTCAGGCTTACTTTCTCAGAGCATTTTGTGTATGTGTGTTTTACACTTAACAGCATTTTAGTAAGTATTAAAGAAACGTTTGTTTTTCTAACAACTTCTATTTTTAAAACTGTAGCATATGAAATAAGTTTCATGATTGTATTCTGAATTGTGGAGACAGTTTCTACTTGGAGTTAATTATATTGTCATCATCCCTAGTTCTGTTAAATTCAAATGTAATAATCATTAATTTCAATATTCTCTAGTTATATAAAAAAAATCTATATGGCGCTAAACAATTGTTTAATCTGACACATGACTCTACGTAGGTAGAAGGAAGTATTTTTAAGGAGTATGACTAGAAAGGCCAGTCAAGGGAGCAGGAGAATTTATTTAGTACTGATGTTGTGCTTGGCACTGCATAGTACACAAAAATAGGTAATGCTAAAAATAGTTTATCATCTGTTTTAATGAAATGAAATGCAGATTTATGAAAGGAAGGCCATTTTCTTCTTGGAAAAAAAGGCTAGTAAAATTTGCTTAGTCTGTGTGTGCAGGAATCCAATCTGGTTTCAGCACTGGTTGTTTGTAAATAGAGTAATAATAATTTTTTAGCATCTGTGTCTTCCTTGTATCATTACATTTATCCCAGTGAACTTGCACATGGAAGTAATTTGGTATTTATTGTCTTTAATCATTGTCAGCAGTGATGTAGGGGGTCAGTTTATCCAGCTGCGGCAGATAGAGCCTCACTGCTCTGAATGCCCCAGCAGGGCCTGTGCTGCTGGTGTTTCATGGAATTCCAGTGATTTGGCATGGAAGGGACCTTAAAGCCCATCTTGCTTCAACCTGCTGCCATGGGCAGGGACACCTTTCACTATCCCAGGGTGCTCCAAGCCCTGTCCAACCTGGCCTTGGACACTTCCAGGGATCCAGGGGCGGCCACAGCTGCTCTGGGCACCCTGTGCCAGGGCCTCACCAGCCTCACAGGGAAGAATTTCTCCTAATGTAATCTTAATCTCATCTCTTTTAGTTTAAAACCATTCACCCCTGGTCCTGTCACCTTCTGTCCATATAAAAAGTCCCTCTCACTTTTTTATAAGCCCTTGTTAAGTACTGAAAGGCCACAGTGAGGTCTCCCCAGAGCCTTCTGTTCTCCAGGTGAACACCCAGGCTCTCCCAGCCTGTCTCCAGAGCAGAGGGGCTCCAGCCCTTGGAGGATCTCTGTACCCTTCTCTGCTCTTGCTTCATCTCATAAAAGTGTCTACTTATGCTAGGGGCTCCAAATCTGGAGGCAGCTCTGCAGTGGGGTTTCCTTGGGGTTAGCACAGGAGAAGGTTCTCCTGCTTTTCCTGGTTCTCCTGGACCATATTATGCCTAAAACTGGGTAATGGTGTTTTCTTGCAGGATCTTTGTGGTTCAGAGACCTGCTTGGGTGACATGCTTACATTTGTGATAAAGACTTTTTGCTTTGTAGCGTAACTGGGGCATGATCAGTAGCAACAGTTGGACTTCATCATCTTCAAGGTCTTTTTCAGCCTTAATGATTTTATGATCCTATGATTCTAAGAACTCCTTAATTTCCACAACACCATTTGCTTGTTCTTGGAGGATCTTTAACTCCTTGCCAGGACCCATGAACTTATAGAGAGTGTTTTGACGTATAGGGAAAAGCTCTTGTCAGTACAAGTACCCACTGAAAATGCACTACAGTCTAACACACTCCCTCTCATCTTGAAAAATGGGGGGGATTGAGGAAAGAAAAAGGACTGTTTTCATGCAGGAGAGCAAAATGTTAAGTGGTTTGATGTCAGCTAACCTGGGGAGCAGTCGGTGAGGGCTGAAACTGTGAAGGTGTGTGCCAGAGTCATGAACAGTCTCTGTGTTGCTGTTATGGACCCTGTGCACCCTTACGGAGCAGTTGCTCCTGTCTCTGTACAGCTTCCTCCTGTTTTTAGAGTAATTTTGACAGCAGATGAGGTATCATTTCAAAGATCCTTCTCTGGATTCCTTGGCAGGGAGGGAATTATCTAGCCAAAGACTGAGGGAATGTGTTGTACCTGTTAGTAATAGAGTAATAATTTTGTGGCCCTAAAACCCGACCTGAAAAGGGTCATTCTGTTGCAATATTTGCATTGTTTCTGTTTTGTTGGCTGTGCAACTCTACTAGCTCTCACTTCTTATCTTAGTTAATGCTAATGTGTATGTGAGCGAGCAGAAGGAGGAACACTGTGGATTTAATTTGGATTTGTTTAACTTTATAGTTTCTAAACCGAAAAAGCTCTGAGCTAATTAACATTTCTTTCAGCATCTGTCTTGGGATGCATTTGACACTGGCCATCAGCTGTGTCATTACAGAACTTTCAGTGTAACACATGACTCGGAGTGAAACCACCCAACTAGATGAGACAGAAAATTCTCATTTAGTGCCAGAGCTCAGACTTAAGTGCGTTAACCGTGCTGGCAGTATTGCAGAATCAGATTGTTCTTAAAACTTTATTTTTCTTCTTCATTATAGGGGTCAAACTCCTGCTGAATCTGACTTTCAAGTGCTTGAAATTGCCCGGAAACTGGAGATGTATGGCATCAGATTCCACCTTGCCTCTGACCGTGAGGGCACCAAAATCAATCTGGCGGTTTCACACATGGGTGTGCTGGTGTTCCAGGTACTGTGGGGATGGCAAACTGTGTCTGTCTGTCCTTTAGCACATCTTGGAGTTAAGTCTCTCATTTTACCATCAGGTGTCTCTGATGGCTTGAAAATTTAACGTGTTCTATGATCAAGGAGTGTCATTTAATCCCCCAAAATACTGTTTGGTGCAGCTTGTTCTTCTTGTGCAGAGTGACAGGCATCAAAACCAAGTGACAGTAAAGTAGAGGGGCTTTGTTTGAAGTTAGGTGTGTGATCAGAGAAAATCATCAATTCATTTGGAACAGCCCTGGGACAGGTCTGTCATCCTGGACTTTTGGTTTGGTTTCTCTTCTTTTAATATTCCAGTGTATTTTTGCTGGGATATTGTTGCTCTTATTGTATAGGAATGCTGATTGATTGGAGAGTTGGACCAATTAGTGTTACTATGTTTGTTGTATTAAATAAGTGACTCAGTGCTCAGAGTCCTGTTTATGAATGCCACGATACTGTTTTCCTCTCCCCAAAACACAGAGGCAGCTGATCTACTGAAATATTTCCTTCTGGGTGCTCAGCTGTGTCTTTGGTTACTGTGGGGCAGCTTCTTTTGGAGATGCATCAGCCACTGCAGTCCTGCAATTCCTCTCAGACTGCTCAGTGGCCTCTCTTGTTTAAGGGAATATTGTCACCAGAACTAAAAATCTACCTGGATGTGTCCACATAGACATGTTTATATACCCACAACAGAATTTTGTTTGGTACTCTGCTTTTCTGAAACTTTTGCTAACATTTAATCGTTCTCATTTTTATTCAGGGTAACACGAAAATCAATACCTTCAACTGGTCCAAGGTCCGTAAACTGAGCTTCAAGAGGAAAAGATTCCTTATTAAGCTCCACCCAGAGGTCTGTGTAAGTTTTACTGTAATACAGACTGGTCAGTATTGAAAAAAATACCTATGCTTCATTTTATAATGAACGTTTCTGGAGTTTGTGATTTTATGAAACAGCCTCAGCAGGGCAGGCTTGGCTTCATCATTCAAGGGTAAATCTTTGCTTTCTCACACCACAACTTAGGGTCTTTAGGTTATGTGTTTCAATCTCAGCTTCTCCTTGACACAAGCTTACACATGTATAAATGTAAGACACAAAAAAATTACTAGACCCAAGTATTTGGTGCACCCTGTCTCAGTACTTGTACATTGAAAAAGTTACATCCACTTTCTTGATTCAAATGAGAATTACCTGATACACCTGAGGCAGGAATAGGTGCCTGAAACCATATTGTTGTAGCCTGATTTTAAGGATGGTGTGATTACACTTGCATCATCTTTTCTATACATCTGTATAGCACAGGTGTTATTTTTCATGATTAGCTGATTTACAGTAGATGTTTTTGATTGCAGATGTCATAAAAGTTGTTGTTGCATCCATGCTGGATGACTAGATTGCACTAAGTGTTTATATTAAAATAGAGGAAAAAACCAACTTTGGACATAATATAATTTCATTTGTCAAGGACACCTAAAACAGGACACTGCTCGTGCAGCAATGTGTCTCACAAAGAACCCTTCAGAAATGTTGTGGGATAACTGCACTCTGACATATGCATTGTTTTCCAGTTTCATCTACATTTCAGGGAGACAAGCATCAGAACTCCTAAAAAAGGATTAGTATTTTAAAATAGCTACTATTTCACTTAAATATTTAAATTTCTTCGAAATTTCTGAAGGTGGGTTATATTGAGCATGTTTCTAAAGTTAAAACTTTTTAACAGTTTTAGTTTCAAGGTAAGCAAGCATTTTTGAAAGCTATTAAATAATTTGTACCTGCATTCAGAATCACTCCCATTGTTTTAAGGCATATGAGAAGTGACTTAGAAAATCCTGCATCTCACTGGAATTCAGCTTTTTTGTTGACATTCATATGTGCCTTCCTTTTCTCCTTATTGTCATTTTAGGTGCTACTGAACTTCTATGTTTTTTTCCCAGGGCCCATATCAAGATACATTGGAATTTCTTTTGGGAAGTAGGGATGAGTGTAAAAACTTCTGGAAAATCTGTGTTGAGTATCACACATTCTTTAGGCTCTTCGACCAGCCAAAGCCAAAGGCTAAAGCAGTGTTCTTCACCAGAGGGTCATCGTTCAGATACAGGTAGGGAGAAACACAACAGCCTCATTGTCTTAGAAAATGAGATCAAAAGGAAGAAGTATTCTAAAGTCATTCCATCTCTAATGCTCCTCCCCCGTGTTTGATAACCTTTGTACTTCTGTGGGTTCACAGTGGACGAACACAGAAGCAACTAGTGGATTATATTAAGGACAGTGGGATGAAGAGAACCCCATATGAAAGGTAAGATGCAATACCTTTGTAAGACAAAACACAGCTGAGACTTTCACAGTGCCCTGTTGCCTAAATTTCACTGTTTTAATGCTGCTTGGAGGCAGGCTCATTCTCAGTTACCAAGTTTAAGGTAGCTAAACTAAAATGAAAAAAAATTATTATTTTGTGACGATATAAGAATCTTAGGAAAGTTTTGGTACCACATTTTGATGTCTGTGGGCAATGTGTGGCTTAGCTGTCTGAAAGTTCAGCACGTACTGAAGATTCCATAATGGGAGGTCCTGTCTGTGTGCCACTGTAGCTGTGCAATCAGCCAGTGGCAGAGCACATAATGGAACTTAAGATCTGAAACTGTGACCTTAAATACTCTTTTGTTTCTAAACATAGAAATATATTAATTAAGAATACGAATTTTCATTATAAAATTGTTTTTTCCTTACTTGACTTTAAAGCTGTCCAGTCTATATGTAGGAAACTCCTCCTACCCCAAATCCTGATCCAAACTATGTGTTGGGAGCTCCTACTCCTAATCCAAAATATTATAGGGACTTAATAGGAATTTTAAAAGGTTTGCATTAATCTGCTATTAAGAAATATTTTTGATGTCTCAGACTCCAGTTGAACTCCTTTTCTATATGAAAATTTGATTTTCTGTTTAATTATTGACATAGAATGAATCTAACCATGAGTGTTAGATAGGATACCACTTTTTGGAGTCTAACATACAGGATTGTATATGGTTGACTGAATTTGTAAAAATTTGTACAGTTGTTGCAGATTAGCTCATTCTGGATCTGAAGCCATTCCTCTGTAGATGTTTATAATAATGACAAAGGATGGAGTTAAACTAAAATGTGCTGTTAAGTATCCAGTTAGTATTCTGCCCCAGGTTGTTCTTGAGTTCTCCTTCAGTGGTACCAAGAGTTCCCCACCAGCCAGGTGGGGGTCAGGCTCTTTTCCCAGGTAACAAGTGACAGGACAAGAGGAAACAGCTTCAAGTTGTGCCATGAGAAGTGTAGGTTGGATCCTGGGAGAAATTTCTTCACTGAAAGGGTGGTCAGGCAGTGGCACAGGCTGCCCAGGGAAGTGTTAGAGTCACTATCCCTGGAGGTGTTCAAAAAACGTGGAGATAAAGCACTTGGGGACGTGGGTTAGTGTTGGGGAAACAGTTGGACTTGATACTCTTAGAGGTCTTTTCCAACCTTAATGATTCTCTGATTCTGTGAATGATCTGTATCTTGCTTTGTTCCATTTTTGTACGTTTCTTACTCTTGCATCATTTAATTTACAACTCTTTTGACCTTTTAAAACTTGAACTAGTTATTAACAAAACATGATAAAGCAGAGCTTGAGATGTTTCTGTTGGCTACTGGGATGGCAATAAGTGATGGGGGAAGGAACGAGGCTGATGCATGTCTTGGATGCTGACAGGCTGCTCTGTTCCACAGGAGGCACAGCAAGGTCAGAGCATCCACTCGTGCCTCGAATACAGACGTGCCAAAGCAGGTCAGTTCTGCAGTGCTCTTGGTGGTGTGGTCAGGGGCATGGACAAACAGCTTTCTGAGGTGATAGTGAAGGAATCAACTCACCAGAATTGCTTCCACTGTTTGCTTTTTGTCTGGCTGCACGGTTCTTTTTGTTGGTGTTACTGGTTTGATAGTTGTAGCCAGTGGAGTGTAAAGTGAGTAATATTTTCTCAAAGTTCCACTGAACCAAAAGGGAAATGTTGGGCTTTCTAGTATGTTATTATTTCAGAGGATTAGTTTATCTCCAGGTTCTCTCTGACTGCTCTCTGGCAGTCTCAAGGCAGTGTCAAGATGCCTTCTGCAGGACACGGCAAGAAACAATCATTTCACTGAATGCACTTGTGGTACATGGGAGAGGTTAAGGAAGCATCACAAAATTTCACTGTCATTTTGTTATTTTTCTGTGTGGATGCTTGTTCAGCTATAAAATACATGCATTTAATTTTCCATCCAGTTATCAGAATTAAGGAAAAAAACCTTGCCTTTTACATGGGCTGCTGGATCAGGTTCTGTGCAGTGTTTGCTGTAAAGTGAGCTCCTGTGAAGCGTATATTCCTTCTGCATCTGGATGTAACTGGGCGTTACATTTGTTTTTATGTATTACAAAAACCTTTTTATCTGTTTTATTTCTGCTTTTTTTTTTTTTTTTTTCCTTTTAGAGTGTCCCGTTCACTGAGGGCTTGAGAACTCCAGGGTCTCCTGCCTCAACAGCTGCCCCCTTCCCTTCGGTTCACTCCTTGGCCAGTCCTGCTTCTATCCTGCCCATGTTTGCTGAACCCAGCCCTTCCTCCTTGGACCCCCGAGCATCGTACACAAGGATTCCAGACAAAACCACTGCAGCACCAGTGGAAGAAGCTGGGAGGAAGCTGATGCAGCAGCCTGGATCTCCTGTGCTCCAAGGTGTTGGGTTTGGTAGTGTTGCAGGAAACTGTAACCCGTCTTGTCCTGTTGTTGAGAGTGGTTGCGGTGTAGATGTAGAGAGGAGTAGTAAGGAGAGCAGGGTTGCTGGTTGTAAAAATGACAATGATGAGGATGACTTTACCACAGGTGTATTCATTGTTGAAAAAGAGCAGCAGCGTGGCAGCCAAGGTGCCCCTCTTTTCACACTGACAACTTCCCAGTTACAGGTCTCGGAGGAGTTTATTGATGACGACCCAGCAGAAATGTCCTTTTTTGCTGGGGGCTCTGAGGCATTTTCCTATGTGTACAGTGGGTTAGAATTAAAGGGTTCTGAGTTTTCTAAGTGTCTGTCAGAGTCGGCTGGTTTAACTGCAGATGCCCTCCAGCAAAACACAGTCTCTGCTCAGTCGAGCCCTGACAGGTACTCAACCGAGGCCGTGGATATGAATATGGAAGAGGAGTTTGAATTTGAAGAAGGGAGCGATTTCAACGGCAACGAGAGGCCATCAGACACCTCGGAGCTGTTTGAGGTGAAGGCCCAAGCGAGCAGAATGCAAAGCCTCCTGAGCCCCTCTGAAACGAGCTCCCTGATCAACAACCGCTCTGAGAGCAGCTCCCTCAACAACCTGCCTCTGAACGGCTCCTGCTCCCTGCGCGCCTTCGGCTCTGCCAACCATTCCGAGGCCAGCTCCATGCTCAACTTCCCTGCCTGCTCCGTGCGCTCCGAGTCCAGCTCGGCCTTCCAGTTCACGGATATCATCGACCAGCTGGAGCAGCTGAGCTGTCCCCCCACCGCCACAGAAGACTCCAGCAGCACCGACACCGACTCCTGGGACTCCGAAACGGCTGCGCCTCTGGATGCGAACCTTTTCTTTAGTAACCCCTTCGCTCAAACCACAGGGGACAACTGTGCCTTTGACTTTCAGAATAATTTAAAAAATCTCACACAAGAAGACTGGACAGAGAAGTCACACATCAATTGATTGTCTTGATTTTTGTGGTGGATCCCTCTATGCTGTTCAGGCTTGGAAGTCAACAGGGTGTGATATCAGTCAATCCAGTGGCTGGATTTTAAATCACATAACATAGTTGATTTTTAAATTTTTTTTTTTTAAATTCATGTGCCTCTTCAGTGTCCTTCAAAGCATTCAAGTTTTGGTGCTGTGTTTCTGTGCATCACACTACATCAAGAAGGGGTTATAATAGGCTACAATGTTGGAAAATACTTCATTTAGGAAAAAACACTGATTTCAGAGAATTTTAAGTATCAACTGGCTCATGCAGACATCACAACTTACTGAAGGATTTCTTCAGCTGTAAACATATTTGTAGGAGTCTCATATAATATGCTGTTCCTCCAAAATCCAAATAAAACAGTCACTTTTGCACATGCTTGTTAACCAGCAGCTGCATCCACTAATTGCCTGTTTCCCTGCACTGTAGCAGGATCCTCATTTTGGGTTTGTTTTTGTTTCCACAATGAAAAAAACCAAACAATCTTCAAATCATCTCTGAAGGACAGTTTTAAAATAGCAACTTTTGCAACACGTCTGTGGTATGCTTTGAAGAATAAATAACCTGTACCTACCTGTGTGGTAGTTTGGAAGAGGGAATGTGTATACAACCAAATGGAAATAGCAGTTTCCAAACTTCTTGTGAAGACAAGCTTATTTGCTGACTTCCAGATGTCTTCAGCAGTCCAGCAGCAACATTTTGCAGCAGATACATATTTTGGAGATACACAGAGACTATAAAAGCACTTAATCCCTATCACATTTCCCTTCTTTCTAGTTATTAATCACTCTGCATATATTAATCACTCTGAAATACTTACAAATGAATTCAGAAAAGTGTCCTGTGTCTTTGGAGGACAGCTGGTGGTAAACCTGGTGTTAGCTTTAACTTCTTTAAAATATGGACTGTATTCAGAAAAATACTGTATTTTTTCTGAGAAATGGAGTTGTTAGGAGAGATAAATGCTGGAGACAACAGTTAGAGCTTCAGGGCTTTTGAAAATTCTGTTAAGACAGGTGACTTTGATGTGAGACTTGAGCTGTAAGTTTGGAAGTGTAATGGAAAAGCCAATTGAATTGTTGCTTAACTAATCACATATAATTTAGTAACATTTATTGAGGCAGAACAACAAAAGTTGTGAAATGTCCTTCCCAACTGCCATGGATTGTGGGGCTGAAATTCTGAGCTTCAGCTTGTAAGAGCATTTTTTAGACTATATCCAAGGAAGAATGGGAAATCCGTAACACCTGACCCAAATCTTGTGATGGAGAGCATCATCTCCTTCAGCCATTTGGTTTTGGGGTTCCCTTCTGCTCAGTTTTCAGTCCTTTGCAGAGAGAGTGCATTACTAATAGAGTTGATGCCTCCAAAATAAGCAGCTTATTTACAAACATGACTTTACGGTCATTATTACTGATAACAGTTTAAATATGGCCTTGATATATTGTTAAAGACCTTCATGGTTTACTCAAACATTTATAAAATACTATTATTTCTCAAAATTCTGATAACTAAAACTTCAATGGAATACTTTTCAACATGAGGCAGAACACGAGGAGGTAAAACCTCCTTTAGTCAGCCATTTCTTCCAGTTTACTTTTACCAAGGTGTAACTATTCTTCACAGTGCTTGCTTTTATCTTGTGTTTGAGTGGAATGTGTGTTGTCCCGTGAGAAACCTGTCCCCTTTGCCAGCAGCACAGACAGACAAAGCACATTCAGAACAAAGCATTAGCTCAGACATCCACTAATGCACAACAAGGTGCTCTTTATTTTGCTATATGTGACTTCTATTTGATTTCATTCCTGTTGAATGCGTGTTCTGGCTCTTTGTGGGACTTTTATTCAGGCCTGTGGAGATGATGTCCTGGGTGTGTGGTGTGACATTTTGAAATAGGACTTGGAGGAGGTCTGCAGTGGTGTAGAAAGCTGGTGCCTTTAAGGATGTTTTTGGGTGGTTTGTCTGATTTCTTCCCAAGATGAACTACATTATAGAACCTAAGGAATTTTTTAAAAATCAGCAAAAAGACAGAATTCTGTCTGCAAACTCTGTAATAGATGGTAGCACCAGGGACAAGTATATAGATAAAGATGTAGAGAAAGGCTGTTGATGTCTTTGATCTTTTAAAAAAAGAATCAGGATTCAGCTATTACATATAACTGTGTTTCATGTCCTGTGCCTCAATCACAAGCATTCCTTTAAATGTGTTAGAATAGCTTAATATGGGAATAAATCCAAGGAAATTCTCTTAGTTTTCAAAAGATCTTGCTAAAAAGCTGCCTGTATTTTCAATGTACAGGCTTGCCAATTTGCCTTCGTGCACCACAGTTAGTTTGAAAAGGCATCTTCAATGTTTTTCTCCTTGTATTTTGCAACTGTGCAGATCTTTTATTGGCAGTTCTAACTCTCAGGGATTTTCTTTTTTTTTTTTTTTTAAAAAAAAAGGGAAAAATAAGATTCTTAGGGTAGTGCCCCTTTTGTTTTCCAGAGGAATGGTAGTGACTAGGATTTCAGTCTTCTATCTTAGGGTGAGAAAGAGTGAGGGGAGCTTTGACCCTGGTACAGATCTGTTTAGGTGAAGGTTTCAGGTACAGAATGAGAGTTCAGAGCTGCTGCTGTGCCCCTGGTCATTTTACCTGTGCTCTGGCTGACTGATAGCATAGAGCTGTCATGGTTTCCTTCTGTGCTTCACTTGATTTCCAAAGCCAAATGGCTTCTGAGGATATCTTTGCATGCTGACCTGTGTCGTTTTGTTCAAGGTTTCCCAGACAGACACAAAAGAGCAGAAAATTTGGTTCATAAGTAGAGTTTTTATTATAGCAAGAAAGCTGTGAGCAAAAGTTCTTCATCATTTCCTTCAGAGACATAAGTTCAGATTCACTTTCCAGTAGAGCTGGAGAGAAAACCAGCTGCCCTCAAGGGAATGTGGTGGCTCAGACCTTCTCAGGGAGCTCGAGCATCATGTGTGGGTTATTTCAGTGCAGTGGAGCTGTCCTCCTCTCCCCTGGCTGTCTCCTGAGGTGGCACGAGAAGGTGAGACAAGGAATGTCTTTCCCTGCTCTGTCCCCTTCATTTACTTTTGGGGGTTAGGGGAGTGGTGAAGGGGAGAGCAGTGTGGTGTGTCCCGAGGCCTGGCGATGCCGCATAACTTCCAGCACTATTCCCTGTGGTTTGTTTTATTTTCTTGTTACAGCATTGATACTAAAGCTTAGTTCCTGGTGGTGATTTCTGTTTATTTCCTGAGAACACAAGTTTTCCTTATGTGAAGGTGAGTGGTGAGCTGGCAGTGTGAGAGCCAGGAGCCTCGCAGACCCTAGGCAGTGACCTCTACTGTGGGAACCACTTGGCGTGGAAAACAGGGGTGATGACTTTGGAAAAATGACAAGATTGAGAAGATCTTTGTCGAGTATCACATGCAAGAAAGCAGCATTTGAGGAGCTGTGGTAGAGCAGATAAAACCTAGGTGTAAACTCTGTGAGTCTGTGGCCAGTGAGCAGTCGTCCCCCCGCTCCTGGCAGCATGCACCTCTGCAGGTGATGCCTTTTTCTCTGGTCCTAAAAATTCGAGTCAGACACAGTTAGGGTGATAAAAAGGGTACCTTTATATGAGGATCCTCAGGTGCACAAATTTGTCAGGTAGAAAAGGCTGAAGACACGCGCCCCACATAATGTGTGTACAATTTTTATAGATTCTGCAAATTAGCATATCTGACAAGAGTCCCCCAATTAGGAACCTGCCTGGTGAAATAATTCCCCCAGTTCTAGTACCTTCTAGATTCTCCCCCCTTAGGATGAGATCCAGGCCCTGTTTACAAAAGCATGCCTCGGAAAGCTGGTTTCAGCCTTGGTTTCTAAGGAGAACCAAGACAGCACAGGGATCCTGGAATTTGTTTTGTCTTTCTGCCTAGGAAAATGTTGAAACTAACCTACAATATGAAGCTACAAGTATATGTGTAAAGGTTACAGAAAATATATAAAAGAAAAAAAGGCTAAAAACCACAGTGGCATCACAGGTACATCCTTGCAGGTTTGCTCCCTGTGGGGAGCTGGGGATGCACACAGGTATGAGCATTTCTAGCCAGTGCTCAGGTGTTGGTGCTGTGCTTTTCCAGCAGGAGAACCACAGGGGTGTCCAGCTGTGTTCTCCTGTTCTACATCGTGCACCCAGCAGCTGTTGCAGCGCTGGCTTGGCAAAGGGAGCGTGCCAGGACTCCACAGTGAAGCAGGACTGTTTTCCATCCTTCCACACGTCTCTGTTCTGTTTTAGCACACACATGCTGCTGTAGGATGCATGCCAGTTTTAGTGGCTTTTCCCAGTGAGTCAGGCTGCTGGGCTTAACTCTCTGCAGTGCTCAACTGAATGACTGAAAGAAAGCAAAATGGGTGTTTCGAGCGAGCAAATTAATCCCCACCTGTACTTCTCTATGTGTGTACGTACAACCCTTCTGATGCTTAAACACATTTATTAAATGTTAAGTGCTATATCAGAGCATTTTTGATCATCATCTATGCAGTTAATGAAACTTAATTTGCACAAAACATGGGTCATGGAATATTCTCTGACCTATCCACCACATGGATTAACTAAGCTTTGTTAAATTTACTAACCTGTGTTATCTATTGTGCGTAGACTTCGTAATTTTAAAGTATTCATTAGTAAAGTAATACATGCTGTATAGTCCCAGGACTTGCCATATTTTATCTTAGGGTGGAATAGGGCAATATATCAATCTACTCTCAACTTTCACTTTAATTTCCAGTAAATTTCAGAGTTGCTGAATAATCCAGATAGTACCAAGTGTTGATCTCCTTTTTCCTGTGCTTATTTGTAATATGGTCATAGGTGATTTTGTTTAAGGAATTTTTATTTTTGTTTTTTTGGTGGCTTGGTTATGGTTTGTTGTTGGGCGTTTTTATTTGGGGTTGTTTTGGTTTTTTTTTTTTTTTTTGGGGCTTTGTTATGGTTTTGTGTTGGGGGTTTTTTTTTGGGTTTTTTTTTGTTTTTTTTTTTTTTTTTGGTGGTGGTGGTAGATTTTGCCTAGTTGCAAGTCTTGGTAGGGGTAAGAAGACACTAATAAAAGTTGATATAATTTTATGCTTTTTTGGTGCAAACCTGTCGGTAAGTCATTCCCATTATTGTCATTTTGCAAAATGTTCTAAGCCATAATTACTCAGTACTGAATGAGTATAATCACAGATCTCAATACAGTCCTGTCATTTTTAGGGGCTCTTACACCTCACTTGTCCCAAGGGCTATGTGTATATGTATGGCTGTACATATACATTCTCTGAAGATGGAGAGACTTTACAGTTCCAAACGCTTCATAAAATCTGCTTAATTAATTACCTGCCCATGGTAATTAATGCTCCCGTAGGTGAGCTGGAGGTTTGGGAGTTCATATTTAGAAGATGATTGATTGAACCTGGTCTGTGGGAAGGTGTTCCTGTACATTTTCCAAAGTCACAATGTTTGCAGTTGCTCAAAGCACAAAATTCCCATTTATCGGTACATACAGGGGTACGTGTGCCTTGGTTAGAGGGACTCCCCAGTTCCATAGGTGCTACTCTTGCCAGGGAAAGATTACATTCAAACAAAGAGAGCTGGAATTTTTTAATTGATCTCTTGAACTTTATCTTTTATATGGTAAATGTTTATTGAATTATATGTTGGGGTTTTGAGTATCTTTGTGTCTGTTCAGATTGCCAATTATGAACCTACAGATTTGTACTAATTCATAATTTTAATTGTTTATGCAATAAAACAAGGAAAACTTTGATATAAATGACAACATGGGCTTTTTAGCTTTATTTTCATTACCCTTATCTTTGAAATAGAATAAATATTTGTTCTCCTAGCCAAGGCATCTTATAGTTTTATTCCCAGCTTTCTCCACACAGTTTTCCCTCTGTACCACCTCGTTGAAAATAGAGCACAGTAGGCAAACACTGGTGTGTGGGTTTCAAATTCCTGGTTTGTGCAGATCTTATGCTTGGGATACAAATGGGACTAGAAGCTCAGATTTCTTTGAAGGAATTATATTTGTTGTGGAGACCTTTTCTTTTAAGCTGGGTATGTCCCTTGAACTCTGTCTCCTTTATATCTGTTTTTATTGGAAGATTGTCCTTTTTTGCAAACATAGCATGTGAAGGCAATTGCATGTTTTCTAGTTGGCAGGTTCTCCTTCAGGTGTCTGTGACTAATGTTTAGGTAAATCCTCTGCCCTGCAAACAGGGTTTTAACACTTTTGAAAAGTGGAATAAAGAAGGGTGGTTGTTTGGGATTGTTTCAGCTGTTTTATGGGCGTAACTATAAAACCAGGGCCAACCTTAGGATTCTGCTAGTACCAGGTGTAGGTGTGACTTGACAGGTACACACTACTGGGGCACATGCCAAGTGCTGTAAATGTGCTTTAATGTTTCAAGTGACCTGTACCTGTTTGAGGATAAAAAAAAAAATCTTTGAATTTAAAGTCTCTTGCATAGGTTTTTTAGGCTCTTAGATAATTTCCAAGATTCTCTTATCTCCCAACTATTTCTCATCTTTTTAAAGGGAAGATTTGCAGAGGGAAAATCTACGAGTTGTGATGTTTTGAAATAAGGAAGATAGGGAAAATATCCAGGATTTTACTTGCAGTACATCAGCTTGCTAATGACTTCACTCTAGAAGTAAGACTGTGTACTCTCACTCTAGAAATAATCATTTGGTCTGTGCATGCGATGGGTTCAGCAGGGCATTGGGCAGAAGGGAGGCTCTGAGCAGGCTCCCATTGTCCTCTGATCAGCCTCTGCAGGGCTTTAGCCTGAAAATAAAATAATCTCGCCTTTGGAAGCAGTGGTAATAGCAATGCTTTAATAATAAAGTTGTATCTTTAACCATTTTCTATGAAATGCAAGAGACGCTCCATTTGATAAGGAGCCGTTGATGGCATTTGACCCTCACATAGCTTTTGTCCATCCCATAATGCTCAGTATTATTGGGGTACTATTTTAGTTGTCTGTCTTTGAATTATTTTAAGCATTCAGGCATAAAGCTTAGAGAACCTGTATTTTTTGTTTTGGCCAGGCTGTACACTCAAATCTGGCTTTTTGTGTAGGAATTGAATTTAGATTGACAAATGGAAATACCTACTGAAAAAATAACTGGGAAGTGATGCCAAAAGCTTGTTATCTTATTATTGTGCTTGTTATCTCAGTGAAAATCAAACAGAGCCTGCTTCTACGTGACCAATGTTACACAGTAGCTGGAGAGGATATTCTCAGCATTCTCACCAGATTCTGTAGCTGTGCTCTTGCATACTACAGTGCTTTTGCAATGTTTTATTGATTAGTTTTTATTTTTTATTTCTATTACATGTATGCTGGTCTTTATGAAACTGTGGGTTTGTTTGCTTAAGGATACATGTTTCTAACTACATAATGTATCTAAGAAGTATCAGTGTACTTAAAGTTCTTTGAGTATGTGGAATTCTACACCGAGCTGATGCATTTTTGGATGTTGCCTTAAGTGCATTTGTGTATGATGTGGAGGCAGAAATTTGTTGTGTACAGAATGCATCCATGTCTGACAGTTTGGGCTACAGCGTTGAATTCCCCCATCATTGCATGGAGGCCTGGCTTGTGCTCACAGCACTTACAGACACCAGTTTGGGGTGTTTGTGTGACTTGTAGAGAACAAATTTCTACTTCATGCAGAATATTGAAACACAGAAACATCCCTCTGAAAGAATAATCCCTTTTAATATAACTGGAGGATGCTGCCTGTGGGGAAGGAAAGACCTTGGAGCACCAGGGTTTGATGTCAAAGGGAATAATTCACGTGTTTTGATCTTCACATCAATATTTCTACCTAATTAGGAGCTTTCTACATTGAACAGCATTGAAATGGCTTCTCCCTTTACCATTCTTCTCCATGAGAATGAGGAATTGCTGTACATCCTACCTGCTTGCCTGGAGTCCTCCTGTGCTGCTCTGGTGGAGAAGACGTGGGTTATGAGAATGAAAATTTCAGTCCTCACTTGTAATATCATCTGCCAAGACACACCATCACACTGAGCTTAGATCAAACATTTAATTAAACAAACGTTAGCCAAAAAGCTAACCTGAGCTGCTCTGTGACTTCTTATAGCCTCTTCTAGAAAAAAAAAAAAAAAAGGAAGTGACAGGACAAGAGAGAATGGCCTTTAGCTGAAGGAGGGTAGTTTTAGATGGAGTAAATTCTTTCTTGTGAGGATGGTGAGGCCCTGGCACAGGCTGCCAGAGAAGCTGTGGCTGCCCTTGGATCCCTGGAAGTGTCCAAGGCCAGGTTGGATGGGGCTCTGAGCAACCTGGGCTAGTGGAAGGTGTCCCTGCCCATGGCAGGGGGTGGGACTGGGGGGTCTTTAAGGTCCTTTCCCACCCAAACCACTCTGTGATTCTGTGAATGTGCCTCTCATTTCCATCAGTCACTCTGGCTCTGGGGAGAGGTTCTTGCTTTCGGATTCAATGTTTGAAATTAATTTACTGCCTGTCTTCTGTTGGAGGAGGTAAAAGGTAGAACAACCCAACTAAAAAAGCAGGGTGGTTTGTAGCAAGTTATATCCCATTCGCTCCCACTGTATCCGAGCTTTCAGGCTGCCTGGAAGCAATTCAAGTTACAGATTCTGGAATTTGTCGCTACTTTGTGTTAAATTCCGAGAACTTTAAGAAGCTACTCACCCCTGCAAGCTCATTTGTTTGGAAGCTGTTTTTTCAGCATTCCTGGCATGTAAAAGCAAACTTTGAATCCCGTGCCTGGATAGGTGAAACAAATGCTTTCTTCAGTGTTGCTTTCCTGGGGTGATATTAAAAGCAATGTGAATGGACAAAATGCTCAGGGAAAAGCAAAAATCTGCTCCAGAACTGCTGCTGGACTAGTGTACGAATAGTTAACTCGGCAGCCTGGATGATCTGAATCTCTTCCAGGTGACCGGGTGCAGCACTGTTTAGCTTCCTGCGTTTGTCCATGTGGAATTAAAGGCTGGGGCTGCCTCGCCCTGGGTGTGCTTTCCAAGCCTCAGCAGCTGGGAATCGAAAGCTCCCACCTCCTCCTGCAGCACCCATGACGGTGTGAGGAGTTATTGTGTATCTGTGAGGGCTGGTTTTTTTAAGGCTTTTTGTGATGATTTCTAAGGAGTTTGGGAAATGATGATTTGGCAGTTTGGGGTTGGTGGTTGATTTCCCCATTTGTCTGCGGGCGGGTGGTTTAGCACTTGTGACACAACAAATCCTGCTGGGGAGGCTTGGGAGGGTGTTGGAGCTGTAGATGTTTAAGTGCTGATATCTGTTTAGTTTGCCTGATCTGAGAAAACTCACTTGTTTATCACAGGGAAGATCAGAAAAATAGTATGTGAGGTTAGGAGGAATTCTGTGGGCATCGTGTATTTGTCACCTTCCTTTGGCCCAAAAAAGCTGATCTTGAATGGTCATTTTCACCCCTGAGGGGGGTCTACATGCTGAGAAGGGGAGGCTTAAATTCACTGTGATGTGTCAGAAATCTGTGAAAGGTCCACAAAATAATAACAACAACAACAACAACAATTTTTTTAGAAAGATGTTTAATAATCTAAAGCAAAGTGGTACCTGTTGGCTTCTGACAGGTTTAGCTGTGGATTGTGTCCATCCAATTAATACTCAGTGCTGAAAAATCGTTTTCCTTGAGATTATTCTGCTTGCATACTTAGAAAAGCCAGGAATGAAATTTTTTCCATGCTCCCTCTTTGTACAGCAATAGGCTTTCCTTTCCCTTTGGACCAGTTTTGGAGATACCCTGATTTCTGAATGTATTTCTAACGTACTTTGTCTTCTGGAGTGTCAAGTTATGGAATAATTTGTCCTAGCTTTTCCCTGTGTTGAAAAGTAACTCTTACATTGAAAAGCAAAAATTAAAAGCTGTATTTTTGTCCCTGCTGTATAACCCTGTGAACTGTGCTGCTACTCAGCAGCACTTTTTCCTTGACAGTAAGCAATTTGTCCTTCCCTTAACTGTGGTTGTGGCTATGTCTGTCCTTACTGCACAGCCATACAACCTCTGGGATGCAGGGAACACTCCCTTTACTTTGAGATACATCCTGAAGTCTTTGGATTTGTATGCCTTTTTGCTCTTTTTCTTTTACCTTTTAAAAATAATGTGAGATTGCAGTTCTGGTTTGCTGTAACAGTGGATCATCACCTTATTTGCACTGTCTTTGAAATAATTTTCTCTCCTTTTCCACTCCATTTTCTTGTTGTCTTCCCACCCAGGCCTCCCCGTGGACCATCCCCAGCTCTCCTCCCTTGTGCTGAAGAGTCCCCTAGGCCTGACCCCAGCGTTTCAGGTGAACTTGAACGCAGTCCCTCAGGGCTCATCCCCTCTGCTGAGCCCCGTCCTCAGCGATGCCGGCGGCGCCAGGATAGAAGAGGAGGACGAAATGAAACGGAAGGTGAGGTCATGGTGTGGCTGGGGAATGATGGTGCCAGGTGGGAGCTGTGCTGGGCACTGGAGGTGCCAGGTGGGAGCTGTGCTGGGCACTGGAGGTGCCAGCTGGGAGCTGTGCTGGCACTGAAGGTGCCAGGTGAGAGCTGTGCTGGGCACTGAAGGTGCCAGGTGGGAGCTGTGCTGGGCACTGGAGGTGCCAGGTGAGGAGCTGTGTTTGCTGGGTGCTGAATGCTGCTTGTGTTTTATTCTGTGGTGGCTCTGGTAAAACTGAAGGCTGGTCAGATGTGTGGTGCTGTTGTGGCAGGAGTCCCCAGTGCCCTTCTGGCATCTTCTTGTGTCTTCTTGGCATGGCCACTGGGACCACCTCCCCCTGTTTTAGCAGGAGCAGCGTGTCAGGGAACTGTGTTCAAAATCCATCTTTGGTACCCCAAAATGGAAACGAGTTCAGGCTGGATATCAGGGAAAGGTTCTTCACCCTGAGGCTGATCCCTAGAACAGGTTCCCTAGGGAAGTGATCACGACACGAAGCCTAACAAAGATCAAGGAACATCTGGATGATCCCCCTGGTCATATGGTTTATTTTCAGGTGGATCTGCAAGGAGTGGGGAGCTGGACACAATAATCCTCAGAGATCCTTATTTGTTAATGTATAAGCTGTGTGTTTCCTGGGTTCCCTCCTTCCCATGCAGTCTCATCATGGTCTCATTAGTCCATCTCACCATAGGTTGTTTCTCCAGGTCATGCTTTCTGACCATAACAGGACCTTTAGAGGGGTCCTGAGGTGTTCCCCTTGAACTGTGGAGGACCTGAGCTCAGTGTGAATTCTCTCACTCCCATTTCATCATGGGCTTGGTCAGCAGAGCTGGCTGTGTTGTTGAAGTTGTCCTCTCCGTGGCTGACCCTTCTGTCCAGAGAGAGGTGGACAGTGCTCTGGCCTTGCAGAAGCTCGAGTCTCACTTTCTGGAAAGAAGGGGACAAAAATGCCCCTGACTTTTGTAGGTGCAGTGAGTCTCAAACCAGGAACAGCTTGGGGTCTTCAAGATGTGCTTGCCTAGGTACTGCTCTGTGCCTGGGCTGCTTTTTCTGCCTACCAGTGAGCACTGGTTGCTTTAAGCAGGGGCTCCCCCACATGATGTGGGGTTTTCCTCAGCCCCATGTAGGGCTCAGGATGTGCTGCATTTCTTCCCAGTAGGAAGTCCTCCTATCAGAGTTCCATGGCCATTTTTCTGGAAGACTCTCTGCTCTCCTTGCCTTGCTTGCAGAGAGGTTTGTTGACTCTTTGGTGTGTGGGGAGGATCCAGGACCTTCCATTACAGTGCAAGGAAGGCTCCACTGTCCAAACTCAGTTCCCTATGGAGTCAGTGGCCACGCTGGGATCTACAGTTTTCCATACAGCCACAAAGATGAGGAAACCACTTTGTGTGGTCTTTGCTTCTGCTGTTCTGCTTGCCCCATCCAGTGTTCTGGTTGTCTTACCTGTGTCAGGATCAGGATCCTCAGGCAGAAAGGTCACAGGCCCCTGCTCTTTGGTGTCTTTACCATGTTCTTGGGCACCTCCAGGCACTTCCGTGATGTTGTTGAGAAACACCCATGGTGTGGATGTGATGTGAGTAAGTGCTTGCCAGAGAGAGGAAGGTTTAACCACTGACTGGGAGCTGAGCTGCAGACAACCCACCCAACTGGCAGCTTCCCTGTCTCATTTAGACTTTTTGAGGTGGAGTTTATAGCTTTGGCTGATCACTCTACTATTAGTTTCCATAGTTATTTTAAAAATAACTCCTCTCATTTATCCTTATAGCTTGGAAATAATGAGTAGAGACTGTTAGCTGACGTAAATGTGAAGCCCAACCCTTTGTGCTGCATTCTACAAGGTCTGGTGTTTTGGCAGCATGTGTTCTCCTTCAGGCTGAAACTAATTTATAAAAGCAAGACTCCTTAGAAGGGAACTTCTTTTTATTGTATTGATCTCAAGCTTGATCAACTCCTGAGCATTACAAGGCTTTGCTGTCTATTCAGAGACATTGTTTTAAGTGAAACAGACCCAGGAGGAAACCAGTGTTAAATTGGTTAAATTTCACAGGAGCTTTACAGCTTTATTGTACAAGAAAAAAGTAATCTTAAAATATCTCTCTGACTAGAGCTCTGATTTGAAGGTGATACTGCTGTAGTTCCACCTGGTTAATCAGGGCATGTTCTGCAAACTCTCCAGCCCTCACAATGTGTGCTGTCTGCTCTGTGCTGCCATGGTGCTGCTGGTCCTGTACTGAAACTTGGAGAAAGATGAGGTTTTTTCTTTCTTTTTAAATCACTGTGCTTTTCTTTCATCTTATTGGTAGAGTTCTCCTTGTTCCTTTTCTAATGGAGGTTGGTTGTAACAACCCACTTTAAAAAGGACATTGAAGCTAGGCTTCTTGGGGGAGTTCCCCCACTCAGAGTTATTTTTAACACTTCTGAAGCCTGGTGTTTGAAGTGAAAAGTTAAACATTTTTGGCCATTACAAGTTCAGAGTAGAGCTCTTCACTCCCCACAAGCTGGGGTTGCTGCATCTGGTGAGTGTTGAAGGTTTCCAGGTGGGATTGTGTGTACATGATATGGTGAAACACCGTTTTTTTCCAAGTGGGGATATTTACCTTGATGCCTGCGATGGTTGTAGAAACATTTTCTTTGGACTCTAGAAGGAGACTGCCACCTCAGAGAGTTCTTGTGTTTGGTTTTTTTGAGTCATGAGCTGATTTTCTTTCCCCTTGCAGAGCCTGAGCAGTAGGAAAGGTGTTTGGCAGGGCCCCTGTGCACTGTGACAGCCTTTCCACTCCTCTGGTGCAGGGTCTGCCCAGCAGCTGCTGCCAGCACTCAGCACAAGGGATGCACTTAGGACTGGTGCAAGACTGAAAACAAGCAAGTTAAGGGCACTGAATTCCCCCAGGGAGCAATCTGGAAAGAGCAGAAGCTTCTGAGAATAAATAGAAAGGGCTGGTGTGTTAGGGAGGGAGAAAGGAAGAGAAGATGCCTGGGAGAAGAAAAGCACATTTTGTGCCCCAGGTTAGCACACAATCAGCTGGAGAATGAAGCAAAAACCTGCAGAAATGCTCAGAGGTGATGAAAAACGTGATCCATGCAGGCTATGGGAAGTGACAGGTTATGACCATGGTGTGGTTTTAGTTTTTAAAAAGTTCCCCCCATCACTACCTGCCTGTGTAAAAGTCATGCTCCCACGTTTTCACACACCATGGTCTGTAAGCTTTCAAAGAAGTGCAGTAGGATCCTGTGCATAGCACAGAAGGGGATGTACCCAGAGCTGTGTGAAAACATCCCTGATAGCAGAAACTCTCCTGTCATGTAAGGAACTGCTGAGGCTGGTGAGTGAGATGGTAAATTTGTGTCATCTCAGGCTCCAGGGAGGGCAGAAAAATGATGTTGTTTCCTTTGGGAAGAGGCTGTTTGAGAAGCATGCCCACTGAGGCTGGGACTCATTTGAGACTGCAGTCAGGTAAATAGCCCAAGGGACAAAGCCAAGATTAGGTAGGACTTTGCCTGACACCGGGTACCTGAGACAGGTACATTGAAGTTAAGAGGATGGCTATGGAGTGAGTAGGAGTATGTCCTCTGGTTCCTCCAGGGAGGGGGCTGATGTGTGGAACTACAGTAACTAGCACAAAATAACCTGAAAAGAGACTGGACAGTGTCTCAAAATTGCCTATTTGAGGATACACACCTCCAGGGATTCCCTGTGGACTCAATAGAGAGGTTACTGAGCAACCAGGAGAATGTCTCCTCTGTGGGCAACATTGAACTGGAGGACTGGGAAACACTCAGTGCTGTGCTGACAGCACTGGAGGCATCTCAAAGTGACTCTGTAAAGAGAATTTTTAATTAACTCAGAACATACAAGGAAACAGAAGAAAGAATTTTCAAAGCAGTGTTTCCCCCAGGAGGGGCAGAGACGGACGAGACCAAATTTTGACATAACTCAGTGGCATTTGGCACAGAACTACAGCACAGCATAGTGAGCTAAGGAGACAAAGCAGTCCCTTACCTTGAAGAGTGACTAGTTCCTTAATATTACATGATTTTTAGTAGTCTATGTTTTCAGGCTAACTCTGATTTTGTGTTGTTGCAGCTGCAGAACATCTCTTACCACCATTTAATTCCTTTGTTCTTCCATATCCATTCTGTCTTCTCTTTAAATAGCAGCCCAGAGCAATCATGCACCCAACAACTGCTGCAGTTTAATTTTCTTTTTTTCTTAGCTAATTAATATGTTCTTCAAAGGAGTAAAAGCTTGGTTAAAAGCTGTAAGTGGAAATAAATAGTTTTGGAAAAGGGCTGTTT
Organism: Daphoenositta chrysoptera; assembly: GCA_013397915.1. NCBI lineage: Eukaryota > Metazoa > Chordata > Aves > Passeriformes > Daphoenositta > Daphoenositta chrysoptera. The sequence continues at coordinate 164,580 of VZRO01004902.1, read as the reverse complement.
GCAAATCTGCTGTGCTGTGTTTGGTTAGAGAAGTGTTTAAAATGTAGGAAACTTGGAATAAGTGTTTCCATATTTTTGTAAAGTGCTCCCTTGGTTTGAGATGGAAGTTCATGTAATGGAAGTGTCCAAGGCCCGGTTGGACAGGGCTTGGAGCACCCTGGTGTAGTGGAAGGTATCCCTGCCTGTGGTGGGAAGGGGGTTGGAATGAGATGGGCTTTAAGGTCCCTTCCAACCTAAACCACCTCTGATTCTATGATAATTGACATATATTTTTTAATACTCTTGCAATATAAAGAATATTTTGCAGTAAAGTCAGTACTGGGGAATGTGATACTGAATAAAGAGATGCCCTGTTAGTAATGAGCTGCTCCATTTGCACCCAGCAAGGGGAAGTGGATGTGAGGTTTGAGGTAAACAGAGGTTTGTGTTTCAGTACTGACTGGGGCTGTGTGTCCTTTCAGCGCTGCCCCACCGACAAGGCCTACTTCATAGCCAAGGAGATCCTGGCCACAGAGCGCACCTATTTAAAGGACCTGGAGGTTATTACAGTGGTAAGTGGGTTTGATTTAATTCATCTTTCCTTTATTTAACAGATCTGTGATTGTTAGGTTGGAAAAACTTGGAATTTCTTCCCATGATACAGCATAACCCATGAGCCAAGGAGCTGTCCCCTTCCTTGTCCCATAGCTCCTTCTGTGCCACAGCAGACACCTTCTCTGGACTGCCATCGTGTGCTCCAGCAGCTGCATCCTCTGCCATCCTGATGACTCAGGCAAACTTTTGGTCTGAAAACTGTGAACAGGGACAGCCTAAAAACATTTTGCATTCAGTTTCAGTGATAGCTGCCAGCTCTGCTTATAACCTGGCCGTTTCCTCCGTGGTTTTCCTTGGGAATCTCTTAGCCTTGTGCCTTTGGGTCTGAGAGCAGATGACAATTGCAAAGGGCATTGAACCCATGGGGGTTTGAAGAGTTTTTTCTTGTTTTGATGCTTCTGTTTCTTCCTTCTCCTTTCACCCACAACAGACAAGTGAGTCCTGGTTTGGAGGGCAGCATGAGCTTCTAGCTGTGTTTCTAAAAGAACTTTTTTTTTTTCATGAACTCCATGTTTGAGCACTGGGACTGTTGCCTTTCTGTAAGGTGTTATTTTAGTTTCATCAAAGAAAAGCTTGAGTCCCTTAATGCTGCGTGGCCTCAGTGGAGGTGTTCTCTGCAAGCTCACTGAGCACCATCTCACTCCAATTCCTCCTACAGGCTTCCCAGCACTTCTCCTAAAAGAAGGGGGAATACCTGGTACCTCAGAGGACTTTTGTAATATCCCCATCCCTGCAGAAAGTGGGGAACTGGAAGAGATAAAGTGTGGAATGTGACCTGCAACGGGATGTCTTCAGCTGAGTAACAGGGCTCCAGGTGTATGAGAGCAGTTGTATCAGCGTGGAAGTGGCAGCAGCTGGGGCAGCCACTGGGTAACTGACTGTCACTCAGCTGTCCCCAACCATCCCATCATTGCATTCAGAAACAAGCTTGTGCCCAGAGCCAGCCATGTGCCTCATCTTCCTAATATTTGGCAAGGAATAAAAAATCCCATCTTTTCATTTTTCACAAATTACGTCTTCCCTAAATATTTCTTGTTCCTTCCTGCTGTTTCCCTGTGCATACTTTCTCCTCCCCCATCACTGCAGCAGCAGGAATTTTCATACTGACAATGAATGTCTGAAACAGAGGCATTGATGAGAATTTCTGGTTTTCTGGCAGTGGTTCCGCAGTGCTGTGATCAAGGAGAATGCCATGCCAGAGGGCCTGATGACCCTGCTCTTCTCCAACATAGACCCCATCTATGAGTTCCATCGAGGCTTCCTGAAGGAGATTGAACAAAGGCTCTCACTCTGGTAAGCGAGGGGGGGACCTTTTTCTACATCCTCATGTCAAAACCAGACTACAATTGGTATTTCCACATCAATAGAAGCAAGGAGAAATCTTTTATGAAATTAACATTATTAAAAAAGTACCAACTACGTTGCACAAAGCCCATTTTTAAAGCTTTGCCTTGTATATAATATCCTGTAGTTGTATGAATTGTGTACCAGACCGAGGGTTTTGTAATCACAGAATCACTTAGGTTGGAAAACACCCTTAAGATCGTCAAGTCTAATTGTTGATACAATCTGATAGTGTCTCTCAAACCTTAGAAAAAAGAAGGAACACAAGATCAAAAAGATAATGTGTGTGTTTTTTCTACACCTTCCAGTTAATGAATCCCAGGTGAAAATCTAGGAAACATTTTTGTGATTAAGGTGGCAGTTCAGTTCTTGCAATGCAGTTTATTTCACAGATCATGTTTTTAGTCTTTTAACCTTTGTGTTATTTTCTCCTGACCTGACATGCTATATATTACAGTATAACTACCTTTCAAAAGGAGGTGGTCAACATAAACAAAGTATGAACAAAAATAAATTCACAAAATCAGGTGGGGTCGTGTTATGACATTTATTTAGAGGTCTGAAACGTAACTCTCAAATAGACTTTCACACAAATTCCTTTCTAGTCCTTTCTCAGTTTTCTAAGCATGGCTTTGTGTTTGCTGTTTTATGCAGCATCCATATTTAATGTAGCAAGTTTTCAATCTGAACGGTGAAATAGGAATGTCAAGTGGCTAAAGATTATGTCCTGAATTACGGGGGAGGGGGAAAACAGAAATTTCTTGATCCCCCATGTATTTTGCCTTCTTCTTTCCTCCTTGTGCGTGTCCAGGGAAGGCAGAAGCAATGCTCACGTGAGAGGGGATTACCAGCGCATTGGAGATGTCATGCTCAGGAACATGCGCACTCTGAAGGTAGGTACAGGATTAAAGACGGGAATTTTGGGATTGTTGAGGTTTTTTGCTTTGCTTTGTCAAGGATCAGAGCTCAGAGTTAATATTTCCATTAATCACAGAATCCCAGAATGGTTTGGGTTGGAAGTGACCTTAAAGCCCGTCCAGTCCCACCCCCTGCCATGGGCAGGGACACCTTCCACTATCCCAGGGTGCTCCAAGCCCTGTCCAACCTGGCCTTGGACACTGCCAGGGATGGGGCAGCCACAGCTTCTCTGGGCACCCTGTGCCAGGGCCTCCCCACCTGTTACAGTCTTGTCCTTAAAATTGTTAGAAATGCCTCTGCCTGAATTAAGGTGCAAATGAGACCATATACCAAAGTCAGTAGTATGGGTTTTATTGAATAGTAAATGTGAGAGAGAGAGAGAAGGAAGACAAAGAAATAGAAAAGAGGTGGGGGGACAGAAGGAAAGTGGCAGAGACAGATTAAAGAAATTGTCACCACTCTGTGGATCCCCCCAGCATCCTGCTGATCCTCTCCAGCTGATCTTCTTGGTGGTGATGGTCCCCCCCAAGAAATAAAATCCAATGCTCAGGCCAGGTTGGAATGCCCAGGTTCCTCCCTGGAGGGGGGCAGTTTGACACTGTCTCTTGCAGCAGACTGAATCACTTTGCTTCACGTGCAGTCCTGTGGTGCAAGGCCACAGGAATAAGTCTGGGGAGCACTTTGGGGGGTCTTTGATGGATTTTGACACTCCCTCAGCTGCCTCCCACTCGACTCCATGGATGTGGCCTTCCTGGGGTGGGGGGTTTAACAATGGGTCCAGTTTGTGTTAAGGAAGGATGGGTGTTCACTGCCCCTGGCCAGAGGTTTTGGCATGCACCCAGAACTCTCCTCCTGTCCCCTTCTTTGGGGGGGTCTGTACAAACCTGGCATCCTGGGCTATGGCCTCCCCTACCCCAAACCCAGCCAGGGATGATTTTCTGCTGGGTTTGGCTCTCTTGTGGATGTATTCTCTTCCCTCAGCCTTGCTTACTTCTCCCTAGACCTGAGATGATTGAACAATAGTGTTCCCTTTATCTTATCAAGGCATCTTAACCCACAGTCCAAAGTTCCAGTCAGGTATCTTCAGGGAGGGCTGGGCTTCTGTGCTTGTGGCTTCTTTATACAGTTTTGCCATAACAGGCAGAAGTTTCATAACAATGTTTAATCCATGCACTATAAGATTCCAGTAGCTGACACCACCCTCACAGGGAAGAATTTCTTTCCAATATCCCATCTAAACCTATTCTATTTCTGTCAATCTTGAAGTAACTTGCAAGCAATTACTGTTGAGAAACAATTTTAAAAGAAAACATCGTAAAATGCAGGAAGGCTTTGTATCACTGTTGCTTATTTAGCCACCTGCATTTACCTTGAGGAAAGGTGTTTGTTGGTTATTCAGCAGAAAACAAAAATTATTTATTTAGCTCCCCTATTGAGACCTTGATTCGTAAGATTATTTAATTTAAAAATATACATATTTTTTAAAAGCAGAATAGCTTCTTCTGAAATGAAGTCAACTTTATTTGGAGCAGAGTGCCTTTGTGGGACAGTTACATTAGTACTGTAGTAGTGGAGTAATTAATTAAAACCAGTGGCTTGAATGGGAGTGCAGGAGTGTGGGACTGCCATTTCCACTACCAGCATTTGGTATTCCCAGCAGGCACAGGCACAATGCCATACAGACCCCTCTTTTGACCTTGACTGGGGGCTGCCTGCCACCTTCTTTAATTATGAAAGCCTTGTTTTCCTCTGATCCAGGTAACCTTTTGTCCCATTCCACAGGAGTTCACCAGTTACCTGCAGAAGCACGACGAGGTCCTGACGGAACTGGAGAAAGCAACCAAGCGCCTCAAGAAGCTGGAGATGGTTTATAAGGAGTTTGAGCTGCAGAAGGTTTGCTACCTGCCCCTCAACACCTTTCTGCTCAAACCCATCCAGAGACTGATGCACTACAAGCTGATCCTGGGGAGGCTGTGCAAGCACTACACAGCAGAGCACCGGGACTTCGCCGACTGCCGCAGTGAGTGAGCGCCCAGCCCCGTCCTGCTGGCAGCAGCCCTTCCCATCAAGGCCAAAATCCTGCCTGTGCCCTGGGAAGACAAGAATTACAGAATCTCAGAATGGTTTGGGTCGAAAGGGACCTTAAAACTCATCTCATTTTCCCTTTGCCATGGACAGGGATACCCTCTTACTAGACCAGGGTGCTCAGAGCCCCATCCAACCTGGCCTTGAACACTTATGTTCAGTTATGTCCACAAATTCAATGTAAGGGCTTCTTTTTCTGGATGTTCTAGGAAGTGCTTTTCTCATGATGGATCCCAATGTTTCAATCAAAGCTGGAAAATTAGTCCTTTTCTTGTCCCCTGTTTCAGAAAGGAAAAAAAAGTAGTTTTTTTAATGAACTCTTTGTCATTTAGATGTAAAAAGGTGACCAAAAAATGCTTGTTTTGTAGCATCAAAAGTGTGTGTAGTAAATTCCATTCATGACAAAGTAATCTTTGGCAGAAATAACTGGGTTTGATTTTTTCATTTCCTTTCAGCTACATTGTAAATACTTTCTGTTTAAGCAAAATCTGAGATACACAATGATCTCCAGAAGCACAGAAAATGCTGTGAAGTCACTTGCTCTATTTACCCTCCTCCAAAATACACTTAAAGAAGTTGGCAGTTGCACTGGGTGATTGTTGTAGGTCCCTTCCCACTGAACAATTCTGTTCTAAAAGTGGCTATAAATTTCAGATCTAAAGTTCAGATTCAGTTTTCCAGGGATGAAATGGGTGGCCTGGGTTGCTCTGCCCTGGTCCCATTGGTGCTGTTCTCCACGCAGGTGCTCTGAAGGAAGTCACAGAAATGACCTCACAGCTGCAGCACAGCCTCATCCGCCTGGAAAATTTCCAGAAGCTTACAGAGCTGCAGCACGACCTGATTGGGATAGACAATCTCACAGCACCTGGCAGGGTAAGTGCCTCTGCTTAATTTTTAGAGCCTTTATTGGTTTTATTTTTAAGGAAGTGCCGTTGGGATTTGCCATCGCTGCCCCTCTGGTCTATGGGACAGCTGTAAAGGCTTCATGTAACTGCCTCTTAGTGAATGCCATGTATGATGGGATCATCACCTTGGTGATATTCAGAGGAATAGATCAGAAATGCTTTTGCTTAAAGTCTGGCTGCAGTTTCCAGTACAGATACTGGGTATACTGGGGTATGGTGCTCCGTGTGTGAGTGGGAACTGGTGTGTCGTACTGGAAATCCACTCCCAGCTCTGCTTGTGTCTGCCTGGTGCAGCCTCAGAGAATGGAGGAGCACTGGGCTGAGCTGGTGTGGGGGCCTCTGTATTACAGGAGTTCGTGCAGTTCCTGCCTGGATTTTTGTTTCTTTGTTTTTGATAGATGTACTGGGCATAAATACAGGAGCATCGCATGTGCTTTGGGGGATGCTATGGCAGTCACTGCAGTGGGATGTAAGTGTGCTAGGTGAACTGCTGGTGTCCAACAGGAATTCTGCTCCTTTCCCTTCTCTTCCTTCACTGATTTAAATGCTGGCTGCAGCAAGGAGCTGATTCTTGTCACAAAAAAGGAAGGAAAAATGTCATCGGGCCTCTAAGAAATCTGTTAGTGATCATTGCTGGGCACCAATCAACATCTGTGTACTCTGGGATGAAAATAAAATTTCCTTGAGTCAGGAAAGATCAAACATTGTCTAACTTTTTCTTTTCCACTGCAGGAGTTTATCCGGGAAGGTTGCTTGTACAAGCTCACTAAGAAGGGCTTACAGCAGCGAATGTTCTTTCTGGTGGGTGTTGCTTCTGACTTTTATAAACCCAAAGTCTTCAAGATAAAATTGTTGGGGAAGTGTGTTTTCATGTGCTTATGTTGAAAATCAGCACCTGAGACTGAAAACTCACTCTAAGCAATGTTTTAAGAGGGCATGACTGTGGCACTGCTCTCTGGTCAACTTGGTTCCTTAATGGCACAGAGTTTTAACAGAATTAAAAAATTTTACATTCCTCTCTTGTAAGTAAACAAAAGAGAGGTTTTAAAGGGTTGTTGGCCAAACTGAGACAAACTGAGAAATGGCATTTTTCATGCATATACAGTGGCCTTTAAACAACAGATTTTTAAGGAGATGTCCAAAAATCCTTGGCCCTGCCTGCTGCTTTCAGAACGCTGATTGTTCTCTTCCTGCCTTTCCAGTTCTCAGATATGTTACTGTACACAAGCAAAGGGGTCACAGGGACAAATCAGTTCAAAATCCACGGACACCTCTCTCTGCATGGCATGTTGGTAAGTGGTTCCATGTTGCATCACAGGGTTAAGGGAATGGCTTTGCCTAAGGCACATTGAGGAACTCCTTCAGGGCACAAGGACCAAAGCCACAAACTGCTCTGAGGCTGGTCTCAGCAGCAATTGGACCTTGCTGTGTGTCAAACAGAGCTTTTTTATCTGCAGGTGATGAGCATGTTCCTTCCACATTAGCAAAACAGCTGGAGCACACCCTCTTGTCCATTCCTTTTCATACTCTGTGAGATGCTGATCTGGAAATAGGCATTTATTTACCCTGGTGTTTTGTCCCCCTGCACCCACCTCAGCTTATAACCAACCCTCCTGCCTCCCCACACCTTTTCTAACAGGATTGTTCTTTCTGTCTTTGATTTGCAGCTGATAGTGCTCGACCCTCCGGTGAGTAATGAGCTAAATCTGCTCCAACCCCTTCCTTTCCTTGCCCTGTTGGAAGTGGTGTTGTGCTCCTGCAGTAGAAACACACCATAGATTTTCGTATAGAGGCAAAATAGACTTGAAAGTAGGTGGTATTCATCAAAGAGTTGCTGTTCTGCACTTCTGCAACCAGGTTGGAATCCTGTTTGACTCCAGTCCCAGCCAGCAGAGGACAGTTTTAGTGTTTATTGGTGGCTGAGCACCGATGAGAAAAATCTTTTCTTTTCCTGCAGGTGGAGGAGAGTGAGAATGAATGGTCTGTCCCACATTGCTTCACTATCTATTCTGCACAGAAAACCATAGTGGTGGCAGCCAGGTAATCCTAGTTTTCCTCAGTTGCCTGTGGCTTTGATGGATTCCTTCTCCAGAAAGTTACTGCTCAAGTGGTGCAGAACCAGAGAGGTGTTTCATGCATGCTCTGGACTTCAAATAAGCCCAGGACTTTTCACAACTCCTTTCTCAGTGTTGAATTTTGGGAAGGAGTAGTTTATCCTGGGCTGATCTCCAGCGTGGGCAGCAGGGAAGGGGTTGGGATTCTGCCCCTCGGCCCCGCTCAGGTGAGACCCCACCTGCAGAGCTGCCCCAGCCCTGGGGCCCAGCACAGGGAGGACCTGGAGCTGCTGGAGAGAGCCCAGAGGAGGCACCAGGATGATCAGAGGGATGGAGCAGCGCTGCTGGGAGGAAAGGCTGGGAGAGCTGGGATTGTTCAGCCTGGAGAGGAGAAGCTTTGGGGTGATCTCAGTGTGGCCTTGCAGTGCCTGAAGGAAGATGGAGAAAGACTTTGGACCAGGGCCTGGAGTGACAGGACAAGGGGAAGTGGCTTCCCACTGCCACAGGACAGGGTTAGATGAGATATGAGAAGGAATTGTTCCCTGTGAGGGTGGGGAGGCCCTGGCACAGGGTGCCCAAAGAAGCTGTGACTGCCCCTGGATCCCTGGAAGTGTCCAAGGCCAGGCTGGATGAGGCTTGGAGCAGCCTGGGATAGTGCAAGGTGTCCCTGCCCATGGCAGGGAGTGGAACAGGATGAACTTTAAGGTCCCTTCACACCTAAACCATCCTGTGATTCTGTGTTTCTATCTGACCCAAAACACAAACAGCAGCAATAAGGTTGCCACTGTGTTTGTTTATTTGGGAGTTGCCAGTTGCCATCTTTCAAACCACTTCAGGAGACAAAATCTAAACATAAAAATATTTTAGAGACTCAAAAGAATTAAAATTCAGAACATAAATTTCAGAACACAGAATTCCTGTGAGGAGGGGAGAGTTCCTGCAGAATCTCAAAGAGGAAGCTGGGGAGAGGAAAAATTAAAGGCTGACTTGGAAATAAAAACAATCCCTATTCAGCCTAAATTATCCCTGTGCAGTGAGTTTGGTGTCTTTTTGTACTTAAGATGTCTCTTACACCTGGTCTCAGGATCAGCTTTAGGAGTTTTTGTCTTTCTGCAAGTCTGCTATAAAAAGGCAACTGCAATCAGGAATGCCAACAATGCAGGGTGGGAGCACTGAATCTCAACTTTAGATCATGGGGTTTTTTACTGCTTGATGACCTGTTGTTGAAAAATAACCACTACAGTATATTTATCAATCAGATATGTAATGGCACAGGAGCTGTTATGTTTGGTATGCAAATGTATTTTTTTAAATTCCAACCTAACACCTGAAAATGCAGGGTTTTTTTTTGAGATCAACCATTTCTCAGCAGCTGCGAGTCATAAGGTGCTTGAAAGATTCTTAAATTTGGGTAATAAATGTCAGTTTTACCTTATCCTGATTTAAAAATAGCCCAGAGGTTTTCTGTCAAAAATAAAAATTGCTTTTGGGCTTAGACCATGTGTGAATTTTCAGTCTAAATGAAAAACTCTCAGAAAAAAGAGATGGTTACCAAAACCAAGAAATGTTGTGGCTGTGTCTAAAGCCAAACCTTCCACTGATGCATCCCCATGGATACAGACACACCTTGAAGGGCCATGAAAGTCTCTTCCTGTAGCAGATCCTGGGAGGGGTGAAGGAAGTCTCCTCTTCCTGTGCTCTGGGTTTTACTTGCTTGAGATGTCAGGTACATCCCAGATGCCCTTTAAAAGATGGGCTGTGCTTTGGGCTGCTGCTCATCCTTCCAAAAAATCATGGCTCATATCTCCCATCTCCAGAATTCCTCTCCTGCCAGCTGTCTGTTCATTTTATTTGCTGTAATGTCCAAGAGTTTAATTATTAGTTTAGGTGTGTTTCAAGGCTTGAATATAGAGGTGGAGGCTGTATGAGGTCAGTTTCCTCTCTAGACAGCTCCTGCTTTGGAGGGATTCTAATGTTGTTTTTATTTATCTAATGGAAGGACGCTGTCCCTTGCTTTGGGCAGTGACCTGAGCCTTCAGCACACAGGCACAGCTCTGGGCTGGTGGATCCTCATTCCCACTTCTTCCCTTGCAGTACCCGCCTGGAGATGGGCAAGTGGATGGAAGACCTAAATGTGGCAATTGAAATGGCCAAGAAATCTACTGAGAAGTCCGAGATGCTTCTGGAAACCTCCGTGTGCAACCGCTCCAACAGTGAGTGGTGTTCCTGCCTCCTTGTCCTGTCCTTTCTGCTTTTCCTTTTGTGGGTTTGATGACATAAATGAAATATTTTTGTAATTTATATGATAATGGAGAGTTAATTGGGCTTTGGTTTTAATCAAAAGAGACATGCTTGTCTTCCTAGACTGATGTTCAAGGTAGCTTTAAATGCAGCAGAGATGCTCCCATTGCAGAGTTGTTAATTTTATAAGGTCCTTAGTCACCCTTTACATAGATTTTTCTCAATTTGACCATATGGTGATTTTTTTGGTCCAAAATGTGGTGTCTCTTTTTCTTGGTCAGCTTTTACAGCCCAATATTCCTGTGCCTGTCTGGTGGTGTTATGGCTGTGCTGAAACATGGAGTATTTCTTCTTGGAGCCCTCTGTCCTGTTCCTTGACTCAAGATAAAGCATGGTCATTTTTGTTTGTTTGACACAGCACTGACTCAAACCATTCTGTGATTTTATTCTAGTGGAAGGTGTCCCTGCCCATGGCAGGGGGTTGGAACCAGATGAGCTTTAAGGTCCCTTCCAACCCAAACCATCCTTTGATCTTGTGAGTCAGCTGCCCCAGGCAGAACCGAGTAATGAAACCCAGATGTGCTTAGAGTGGTCACAGGAGCTGTGTAACCACTTCAGCTCATCATACTTAAAACTGGCCTTGTCATACTAAAACTGGCGAGAGAAAACATCCTTTCTCAGGAACCTCAGCTTCTCTTGCTCGTTGTATCGCACGGTTTTCTTAAACCACTACCCGATTCTCCTCCCCCAGGATCCTCTGATGAGGTCTCTGTAGAACAGGAGTCCGAAGATGACATTCACTCCTCTCGTAGCTCCTTGGACAGGCAGAGCCACCACCGTGCCAACACGACCATGCACGTGTGCTGGTACCGCAATACCAGCGTCTCCATGACCGACCACAGTGTGGCCGTCGAGGTACCGGCGGCGCGGCGCTCTGCCCACCCTGCCTTGGCCTCCGGGCGGTTCCGTGCCCAGGGAGACGCTGCCCCCCAGCCCCCTGCATGCTGTCCCCTCTCTGCTCCTCCGTGTGTCCGTGCTCACGCTCCGCTCTCTGCGCAGCACGCCTTGGCTTCGGCAGCGCGACCAAAGCGGGGAGAGTTTAAAGGAAAACCGGGATATCCTGGGGTTGAATCGCTCCTTTGGGTTTCATCCTCCTTGCTGGAGGACTGAGCATCCCCTGTGCTGGGCACTGCTGGTGTATCTCAAATCCTGGGGTCAGTTTTGGGCCACTCACGACCAAGACGTTGAGGGGCTGGAGCGTGTCCAGAGAATGGCAGCGGAGCTGGGGGAGGGTCTGGAGCACCAGGAGCAGCTGGGGGGGCTCAGCCTGGAGAAGAGGAGGCTCAAGGGGAACATTTTGGCTCTGGACAACTCCCTGACAGGAGGGGGCAGCCAGGTGGAGAAGGGGCTCTGCTCCCAGGGAACAAGGGGCAGGACAAGAGGGAATGACCTCAAGCTGCACCAGTGGAGGTTCAGGTTGGGAATCAGGAAGAATTTCTTCCCAGAAAGAGTGGTTAAGCTGTGGAACAGGCTGCTCAGGGCAGTGGTGGGGCCACTATCCCCAGAAATGTTCAAAGAATGTGTGGATGTGCCACTTTGCTGTATTGTTCAGTGGGATTTGGTCAAAGGTTGGACTTGATGATCTTGGAGGTCTTTTCCAACCTTAATGGTTCTATAAGTTCCCTATCCATGATATTTTTCTTTTAGAGACTGACTGTGCTGTACTGAGCTCTGGCTAGCTGCTGTACTGCACTCAGAATTAAGAAGAGGGAATTCAGTTGGAATTCTCTGCCCTTCCCTCACTGGCAGGACTGAGCAGTCAAGTGTCTTTTCATGGCAGCATCATTTGATGCTGAGCAGAGATGTTTATTATGGACCCACTGAGGGTTCCAGGCCAGGTTGGGTGGGGGTCTGAGCAACCTGGGTTAGTGGATGGTGCCCCTGCCCACGGCAGGTGGTGGAACCAGATGAGCTTTAAGGTCCCTTCCTACCCAAACCTTTTTGGGATTCTATGAGCTGCTGGAACCTGCAGTCTTGCTGTTACAGTGCAAGGCAGCACCGGTGGCACATTTGGGCACTGAATCCTGCAGATTTCAAGACAGATCAGCTCAGCACTCCCTACACTGCTTGCACCAACTCTACGGTTTTACTTTAGGCAGCAGTTTGGCAGGGTAGGACACCTTCCTGGAGGCTGGCATGCTTGAAGACTTCCAGAAGTGGGAAGGACCCTAAATAACATAGAGAGAAAAAGAAGATTGCTAACCTGACAAAAGCAGTGGGGCAGGGGGCTGCAGCATGTGTCTGTGCCTGCCTGTCCTGCACTGCTCTTGAGGCACTTGTTTAACTGGAGTTAGAAGTTTGGGCACTGGAGCTCCTGTGTTTTTCTGATGTAGAGGCTGTGTGGATGAGCTTGGTAAGGGAAGTGCTGTAGATGTGACCTGGGCTTGAGGTACAGACATTGGACACTTGAGCTGGCTTCTGTTGTATTTCTGTTGGAGGGGACAGGCCTTTTCCTGCTGACACCTTGGGAAAAACACCATCTCACACTTCTGTGCATGGATAACAAGCCCAATCTGCTACAGGTTCTGGGATTGAATGTGTGAGTTCTTGCACTTGCTCTCACTCTGATCTGTTCCATGTTCTAACACCGCCATTTTTTTCACAATCCATTTTCCTTTGACAGCCACCTTTCTTGCATCACTCCTCTCACCTTAACGTTCTCTTTTTCTCTTTCTCTCCCCCTTTCTCTGCTCAGTTTTCTGCTCTCTTGCTGTTTCTCCAGAGCTTCCTCCTCGCTATTTGCTGGGCCAGGCCCAACGGCCCAACACAATCACCCATGTTTGTTGGTACCGGAACCAGAGCCTATCCCTGTCTGATTACTTGTGCATGATCCAGGTAAAGATGCCTCTCACGTTTTGTGCTGGTGGGGAGGAGCCATGGGATGCCCAGGAAAATGTCCTGCTTCCTAACTGCTCACATGAGGATGCCCATCCTCAGAGGCAGACATGTACCATTGCCTTGTTAGGACAGGATTTCCTCCTGTTTATGCCTCCAAAAATGGTTCTCTCTGTAAATCTGCCACGTATCCTGTCTTTTTCTCAGATTACAAAATCCAGGTGCTGTCATTCCATGCTGTAGGTTTCCTTACCCTGCTGGCTGACCCCAAGGCAGTGGTGCTCCCCTCCCTGCAGCCCCCTTCCACACCGGCTTGGCTTTGTGTAGCTGCCACATGTTGTTATCTGCCAGCTCTGCAGTCCTCTGCTTCCTCTCCTGCTTTACCTCCCTTCTCACACTGTGTGTTCCACGTGGGTTTTCTGCATGTGAGAAAGGGTGGCTGAAAGGGATGGACCCTGGTGGCTGTCACCACACCTGGGAGGCCTTTGACACCAGGCTGGGCTGTTCCCCTGCTGCAGGATGGCAGCCTGGGATTTCATGGGAGTCCTCTTTTCCTTCTCTGCCAGAACCAGCTCTCTGGGTATTTGCTGAGGAAGTTCAAGAACAGCAATGGCTGGCAGAAACTGTGGGTCGTCTTCACCAACTTCTGCTTGTTTTTCTACAAGACACACCAGGTGGGCAGGTGTAGGTGAGGGGATGATGGTCGGGGTGCTGGGGGGACCTGGGGATCCTTGATTTTCAGCTCCAGGGGCAAATCACTGCTGTTTGGAGGAGAGTAACAAGTGGAAGAGGAGGTAGTTTGTAATGAAGCTGGTCTCTGAAAGGCTGTGGGTGTTTCTTGTGGAACTTAATCAGGATTTCCAGTTCTGATGGTACTGACTTTCTGTGGGGGAGGGGGAAACGTCTCCTCATGCAGTGACTAAAGGATGTGAGGGATGCAGCAGCCTCTGGGCCTCCTTTGCCCACTTCTCTCTCTGCTGGGCTTCAGCTCAGCCCGACAGGCTCCAGGGATTTTTCTGCCCATGGTACATTCAGCACCTGCTTGATAATGAACCGTGGTGCAGCACAATCTTTTCATCTTATTAACCAAATAAACTGTGTTTATTAACCCAATAACTGGGTTATTCTGGCTTCTTGCCTTGAGGGCACGTTTCTTTTGTGAGGGCTACCTTATTTTTTTTGTCAAATATGTGCTTGGAGTTCCATAGAAAGGGTGCAGAGAGGGAGGAGAGAGCTCAGGAGGCAGCGTTGGGCAGAGGAGCAGAAGCAAATAAATAAAATAAAACAAATAAATAAATAAAAAAGAAAAGAAATGAAAGGAGTTTGGGGCAAGTTGACCACCAAGCTGTTGGTGGCCTTGCAGAAGAGGCGTCCTGTTGTCTCCTGAGCCAGAGTGCCCAGCCCTTGCCTGTGGCCCAGGGGCTGCGTGGCAGGGGTTCCTTGCACTGAGGGCTGGGCTCTTGGGCTCTTGCAGGATGATTATCCCCTGGCCAGCCTCCCCCTGCTCGGGTACACGGTCAGCTGCCCCGTGGAGGCGGATGGCATTCAGAAGGATTATGTCTTCAAGCTGCAGTTCAAGTCCCACGTGTATTTCTTCAGGGCTGAGAGCAAATACACCTTTGAGAGGTAATTTTCTGTTTTCTCGGTCTTGGTGTGTAAGCTGGTCTTAACTCTGTGGTGGGTCATCCCATCCTCTCTTCCCTCCTAGTCTGAGTGATCTTCCAGCACATTTTCAGGAGTAACATTCTCTTCCTCACCCCACTGATGGTATTTGGAGATCCCTCCTCTGACAGAACCTTCCTCTGTGTGTGGGAGAGCTGGGGATTTACCTAGAGCTGTGAGCTTTGTGCCAGGAGACTGGGACTTCCTTGGAGCCAGGGAGGCAGGGCTGTGGGGTGCTCAGCTCCACCAGCTCTTTGGGAGTCAGATTTCCAGGTTCTGTAAAGGGCTTTTTGGTTTTTATCTTCCATCTCTGGGAGCAGAAGTTATAACACAAGGCTGAGAGCAACAAGTGCAGGGCTCCCTTTCACTTGGCTGGTTTCTCTGTAATAACATTTTATTATTATCCTCTATAATTACAATTAATTGATCTTAGGAGCTTCCACAGAGGGTCCAAACTGTGTGTGAAATGCACCACATACAAAACTTTGCTGCTATGTTGAGAACCCTTGCACGGGGTCCTGTCGTGCAGGGTCGTATTGGTTGTTTTGGAATGTGGTTTTACTGAGGTGTCACATGTCCCCCCTTCCTTGGGAGAGTGTCACACACTTGTGAACAGCTTAGGTATCAGCTATAAGTTGTGCTCTTTAATGCACTCATGTAGTGATTTCAAGGGAAAAATGTCTAATTCACAGTGGATTTGTCTTGCTTTTTTCACTGCTGCTTTGCTTTCTTCCACGTGAGCATGGCTGTTACCTATTTCCTAATTTATTGTTAAGAAAAGCAGTAATTAGTGTCACCTTACCATCCTTGATAACATTGAGGAGAGAACACAGTGAGCTCTCATGAGAGTTCCCTGGAGCTCAGAGCACTGTAGAGCTGTTACTTGGACAAACAGCCCTGTTCTGCAGGGTATTTACCACATCTCAGGCTGTTCCTTTGAAGAGTTAATTTCCCAGAAGACTTGTAAAAGAAAGAAAATGGCTGTTTTGGGAGGTTTGGAAAAGGGATACTGCTCATAACCAAAGGACAAGATTATCTGTGAGTGAGGGGTAAGCATTTCTCATGTATTTTCTTGGCAGGTGGATGGAGGTGATCAAAAGAGCCACCAGCTCTCCAGCCAGGTCGAGCCTGCTGCTTCCCAAGGAGAAAGACACTCACACAGACTGATGTGGGGCAGAGCTGGATCTCTGCTGGCAACACCAACAAAAGAAGCAGGTGGGAACAGGAGTGTCTGGAGTTGATAAAGCAAAGACCCAGGAGGCTCATTTCCCCCGGGATGGAAAGTGGGAGTGAGGGGGCTGCAGGCAGGGATCACATCCATTCCTGATGGGGTGGAAGAGGGTCAAGTCTGTTCCAGCTGAACCTACTTAGAGAGAGCCCAACAGCAGCAGTGCTGCAGTGTGCACACATCGTGGTTCTTGTTCCATTGTACCTGTACAGTGACACCTTCACCTGCCCTGAAGGCAGGTACCACCTTGTTCTTACATTTTGACTGGATGATCAGCACACGTGGGAGAAAAGCAGCTGCTTCCAGTGGTGTAGTTGGCTGGCAGCAGCGGGTGCCAGGGCTCCCAGAGCCCCCTGCCCCGGGAGCTCCGTGGGGCTGGTGGCACAACCCGTCCTGCTGTTGTCACCATCGGCCTGCTGGCACAGCTGTCTCAGACTAACGGGAACATTTGGTGTGTTGGCTCACCCACAGCTCGCTCTGAACACACACTGCAGCTCTCCCAGAACAGCTCTGCCCCTCGGGAGCTGCCACAGCAGCAGTTTTCCAGGGAAGCAGGAGGACTGAGTCTCTGCTGAGCTGTCGAGGTGTTGGTGTATTGTGGATCGGTGCAGGGGGGTGCATGGTTTGTCCTCTGAACTCAATCACTATTCTCATATCACAGCTCCAGTTTCTTTATCCTGTAGTAGGAGTTAAGTAAGGCACGGGATGGCAAACACGCTCCGCTCTGGTGTGGGTGATGTTTTCAAGGCATTTAAGCACTGTAGGAGAACAAGCCTCTGAAAGTCACTGTTGCTTGTGCTTTTGTCATGCAAAGACTTCTGAAAATCCCTAATCTTCTATTTCAGTTCGGGGTGGGATCCATCTTCTGTTTCTCATGAAGGTGTAAAAGTCACTGGATTCCAGATGGAGCAGTAGTGTCTGTGGACTCTATTAAATTTCTGTATTAAATCTAAATGTTTGCAGCTTGTTCTCTTTTGTAAAGCTGTCACCTTTGGGTGCCTCCACAGAAGGACTGACACACGCTAAGTGCCACAAGATGCTGTTGGACGTGGCTGTGATGGGCTGTGGGGACTCTGATTTATATTAGATAGAAAAGTATTTGTGTGCTAACAGAAGGAACAATGCAGTGAAGCAGTGAAAGCAAAAGGAAAGTGTTGCATGCTGTGAGGATGGAGGAATGTGGAGATCCCGTGGGACAATGGGAAGGACAGAGGCCAGCACAAGGGTTCTGTTATGGTCTCAAGCATATGCAGGATGAGGACTGAAGGGAGGGGGAATCCAGAGGGATTTTCTTGCTTGGCATTTGCAGCCTGGAGGCGTGACTGCAGATCCAGCCTTTGCCGCCGCTGTCACAAAAACCATTGTCCCATCTAAGTTAAATGTACTTAATTTATTAGTGTCTTCATTTACAATTTTTTTAATTACCTGTTGTAGGTATATCCATGTGGATTGATTAGACATGTTATACCGTGGATGAATGACTGTTCAAAGTAAACAGCATCTTGGTGTAAAACTCTCTCAGCCTCTTATTCCTGGGCCCACCATCCTGTGTTCAAGTTACTCAGTAGCTTTCCACCACTCTGGATCTCAGCTCACCCTGTACCAAGCACTCTCCATCCAGAGTGGGGATGGTGTGGAGGAGGTGGCAGAGCTGCCTTTGTGGATCTTCAGTGCCACTTGCCCCACAGTGAGCAAGAGTCTTTCCCTAAGGTTTGTGGGCTGGTGAGTGAATGATCCTTTAGTTGCTTCTGTGCTGAACCTGCAGCTCAGCATCTCTCTTGAAGATGCAGCTGCTGAGGTGGGGTCTCTAAACCAGGAGCCTCTGGAAGGACAGCAGGCAGCAAAAGTCTGTTCTTGGTTTGAGAACAGAGCTCAAATGTCTGTGCATTTAAAGTGCAGGAGCTCAGGCTAGAAAAGCCAAAAACTTTGCTATTCCTAGCAAAACTGCAGACACCTTACCTCAGTGAACTTTAAAAAGGGCGAGGATTTCAGTGGTGTATCAGTTCTGTGAAATATTTTATTGTTCCAGAACTCTCCAGGAGTATTTTTGTCTTAAGTACAAGCATGAGAAGTTTCCTTAACAGGAGCATTAGGTAAGAACAGAATCAAAACAGGTCATTATGCATTAGGTTCTTGCTGTGGAGCTGAGGTGTGTGTGAGGGGGAGATACAGTTGGGACTGCATGGCTTAATAGCCATGGTCTCACTATTTCAAAGACCATCCAGTTCCACCCCCTCCCCTCCCCTTCCCACCACAGGCAGGGACACCTTCCACTATCCCAGGTTGCTCCAAGCCCCGTCCAACCTGGCCTTGGACACTTCCAGGGCAGGGGCAGCCACAGCTTCTCTGGACAACCGGTGCCAGGGCCTCTCCACCCTCAAAAGGAAGAATTTCTTCCTAATATCCCATCTAACCCTGCCCTGTCAGTGTGAAACCATTCCCCCCTGCCACCCTGGAGCCTTCTCTTCCCAGGTTGAACAACCCCCTACGCTACTGATTTCCCTCTTCCTGCTTGACCTTCATCCAGGCTAACACAGTCCTGCTTCATTGCTTAAGAAACCAGGTTTTGTGCAGTAACTCCTGACACATTAAGTGCAGCAGACTGGAGCTGTTGTGGTGACTGCTCCCTTCTCCTCCGTGCTCAGAGCAGTGATTGTTAGTTACACCAGTGAAGTCTTTCCTACCAGCCCCACCACCCCGGCTGTAGCCCTGCTGAAGCAGCAGCAGGCGTGGGCTCTGTGGCACTGTGGCTGTGCCCGGGGACAAAGGCTGGTGTGCCAGGAGCCAAGTCCTCTGCTGGGCAGGGTTAGTGCCCGATTGCTGGGGAGGCATTAACTGTCAGAGTTTCACTTTCAGAAGGCATCAAGCACCACTCCCATTGCAAGCTGCACCCACCCGCAGAGCTCTGCATTCCCACCTGGGGCACTGACCCTGTGCTTCTGCACTCCAGCTGCTGCTGAGGCCGGCTCAGCACCTCTGTCCTGGCAACAGCCTGCTGAGCTGAGCTGGGCACATGGCATTTAGCAAAATTCCCCCAAAAAGCACAGTCAGAAGTACATTAATCAGTTTTGCTTCTTGGCTCCAAGGGAAAACCAGACGAGGAGCACTGCAGAGTTGGTCACAGCCTCAGCTGTGCCCTTCACCTCTGTTGCTGCCCAGGGAAGGACAGTCACAAGGGCTTCAACACAAATAAAGTGGCATCTCCAAAGTGTTCATCCTGTCCCTGAGGGCACACAGGCTCAGAGCTGTCTGGTTCAATCCCTGCTCATGCAGGGCTGCATCTATGCTGTGGATTATCACCAAAGATGGAGACTCCACACCTCCCTGGGTGACCCGTGCCACCACTCGGGCCCCTCCCAGCTGCAGAGTGAGACAGAGGAAGGCAGAGATACCCTGTTGCCAGTCGAGCCTGAGTCTGAAGCCTGCAGATAGTGAACAAACTCCGGCAAATACCGCGGTGCAGCGTGCCCCAGTGCACAGCCATCCCTCTGCCAACAGCATGTGCATCCTGGAGTGCCAGCAGGAAAGACTGACGTGCCTGCAGCTGTAATCCTGGCACACAAAGTACGTGTCTCTCTCCCTGGAGTCTCTGTTATTAGATGCATGAGGAAGATGTGGGGGAAGACCAAGAAGAATGCAGAGAACAGCAGCTGGAACCAATCCTGTTCCCCTAATAACACAGTTACACCAGCCTCATTTGTTTTGTTACTTTATTGAAAGTGGCAGATCCCTTTCAACGTTTTTGAAAACTAAACCCATTGTTGCTTTGAATACTGGACGAAGGGTGTGGGGATTGTTTCCCTTAAAGAGTTTCCTCGTTACACTGCAGAGCACGTGAGTAACGATACAGGTACCTTATCGACACGGTTTGCTACTGCTGTGAACAGCAACTTCAAAAGCAGCAGGGGCCCTTGTGCTGGCCTGCAGCCTCTGCCTTCCCCCTCTCCAAGTGTCCTGTCTCTACCTTAACTTCTCCTCCTGAGGGAAAAGTGGCTTTGTTCTGTTCTTCCTAACTGCAAGCTCTGAGCTGGCTCTCACCACAGAACACGGCTCTGCAGCAGAGACCCAACAGCAGCACCTCTTCTCTACTGCACAAGTTCATAGTGTTGCTGAGCCTGGATTTGTCCATCAGGACAAATAAAGGATAGTCATAAGGTAAAGTGAACACCATACACCAGGATCAGGGAACGTATGGTCCTCCTGAGCTACTTGCAGCCCAGCACTAAATATCTGCAGGTCTGAATCTAAGTACCAAAAATCAAGCCTTGTTTCTAACCAAGTGGCCTGTCATTAAAAAAATGCTGAACAGCTCCAGCCTTTGTTCTCAGTGGCTCTGGGGTGAGCCATATCATCCACATAAAAACACCCAGGCAGAAAGGTCTGGGTAACTGAGTTCTTGCTGACTTCATGGGAATCTCTTTTCAGTTAGAGAGCAGTTCTCTAAGCAACCAGCTGCCAGGGGTTATTTTCCTATTTTTCTAGACCTTTAAAGTGTAGATTTAAGATCTGTGCGCTTACCTGAATTAAAGATTTGCTTTATAAACTAGTATGATACAGAAAGCAAAGCTCCTGGAGAGGGCTCTGCTGGAATACATTAAGCAGCCAACACATCAGTGGATGCTTTACCTTCTCTGGTACCAAACCCCACCCCAGTTTGTCAACTGGAGCAGAGCCCTGGCTGCAGGGAGTCTAGATCCCAGGCTGAAGGAGGAGTCAGAAAGGGAAGGTTGAGAAGGAGAGGGAGACCTAGAGCAGCTTTTGGGAATCCCCAGCCCTACCACACTGCTGTGAGCCATCCAGTTTGTCTTCCTGCAGAGCACAGGTTCTTGCATCAAAACCTGCTCAGTAGTGTCCCTCTGCCTCGTGAACCAAAGCCCTGCTGCTGTCTGCAGCTGCTGTGTTCTCCCCACTCCCCTTTTTAACCCTTCTGCCCCACGTGGGCCTGCTCAGCTCAGACCAGCACTGCCCAGCCTGCCTGTGGAGCTGCTTCAGCTGCCACAAGTGCCAAGGACAGGAACTCCACCAGCTCCCACAGCAAACATACCCACTTTGCCTTCTGCTCCCTGGAGACCCAAGGCAAGTTCTGCTGTTGCCTGAAGCAGATGAACTAAAGCCTAATACAAAACAATATCCCAGAGCCAAAAAAAGAACAATCAGCAAACACATCCTCCTATGAAATGACAGGCTGGGAAAGAGCAACCATGTATCAGCTCAGCTGCTGCAGCACTGGAAAGCGTTGTTACTTGTGTGTGATGGGCTTGAAGTGATCCTCCAGAAAAAAACTGGAGAGCTGGTCTCACTCTCCCAGAGGCCCTAAACGCCTGGAGAGCTTCCCAACATCCCTGTACTCACACATGACTGCTCACAAACACTTCTTTAGCAAGGGCAGGAGGCTAAACCCATCAGACTTGCCTGTAAAACATATATCAACGGAAGGGAATCTCCCTTTTTCCAGCAGCCAGGCATTTACCAGAAACAAGCTGTGACTCAAACCAAGCCAAAATGGACACATCCATTGTAGGAAAACAATTAAAAACTGCATTGATTACATTGTAAAAACAATTAGACCACCCATCTCGGGCTCTGCAAAAGGTCTAAATTGTACTTGCACTGCAAACCCCACCCTGGGTTATCATGGAAACACGGCTAACATGAAGGCTCTGAAATGTCCTGGAGTCCATCACAATGTCACATCCAACGGCAGATGGTGGTCTGGATTAGAGATGTAGTTCTTATGAAGCTGGAAAAAATCCTTCCCCCCTCATGACAACAGCAGGGAATGTGAGTGTCAGCGGGCAGAGGTCAGGTGGTTCCGACTGTGTGAAAACCTGCAAGGAAGAATTGACAAGGGAGAACCGGTCAGTAGGGGCTGGCTGAAGCTCCCACCTGGAATGGTGCTCACAGGCACCCACCAGCAGGTCTGTGGGGGAAGGGGTCAGGCTAAGTGGGTCTGTCCCCACTCCCACTGCCAGTTTTTGCTAGATAAAGTCCTGACAGACAAAACCAGCACTTTAACAAAAAGCCAAGGTGGTTTGACAATTTTTTAGGCTTTCAAGATTCAGTTTTAACCTAATAAGAAGTTTTCAGCACTAGTGTTTCATGGTAAGAAAGCAACTGGGTCTTTGAGGTTTTGCAAGCCCCCCCCAAAAAACCAGTATCTTGTGCTTCCACCCCACCCAGCAGTGTCATTCATAGGCTGATAGAAGTGAATGATGCTGAAACAACTACCTGTCTGCAGTCACCCACACACATCTATGTCAGAGGCTCAGGTTTTACAGGTATCACAGGACACCTTCTGTGACCTCTATGGGTCAGCCAGCAGAATGAGTGTTCTCTTCCTGGCATTAGGTGATTATTACATGAGGGTTCTACACAGTCCCATGGTATATTTGCCAAGAAAGCCTAAGTTCAAGGGTGTAAAGACTGTAAAGCTTGGGGTGTGTTTACAGGGGCAGCCAGAGCACAGAACAGCTTGTTTGGGCACATGAATGGTAAAGCACTTCCAGCCTGCTAACCAGGGAGGAGCCAAATGTTAACTTTCTCTCTTGGTAAGGAAAGGGTGAAATTTAGGATAGCCTGCTGTGAAAGAGAGAAAAGCCAAATTCATGTTCAATAAAGCCTGATAAATCTGTGACCAGCTTGGCTGTGTTGGTACCTGCAACACATGGATGTGACTGGACTTGGTGCCAGCAGTGGAGCCAAGTTTCACCCAGCAAAGAACTACATTCTACCAGACTACACTCCTTCACTGGTTCTATAATAATTCTCTTCAGGAAAAGTACACTTTGCTGTAAACCTAAAGCTGGGCAAGCAGTGACTAGCTGCACATAGTGCTTTAAAGCACATTCCTTGCAATGAAACTGATATTTATTAACAGAAACTTTCTATCCCAGAAGTGATCCCAATGAGATTTTGCATAGTCCTTGCTGCCTGGGTAATGGGACCAGCAGGACATCGGATGTATATAGAAATATGTGCAAAATGAAATTGAACAGCAGCATCTTTCTGTGCCCTGCAACTTGATACACCAACACTACAG
Source organism: Daphoenositta chrysoptera (assembly GCA_013397915.1). Classification (NCBI taxonomy): domain Eukaryota; kingdom Metazoa; phylum Chordata; class Aves; order Passeriformes; genus Daphoenositta; species Daphoenositta chrysoptera. The sequence continues at coordinate 141,615 of VZRO01004902.1, read as the reverse complement.
CAACCTGTCCAGTGTGAGTAAAGACTTCTGAGGCAGATGAACTGTTTGCATTAAATGAGGGATGAGAAGAAGTGCCATAGGAACTATTGGGGCAGCTGTCATCAGTATTCACTTTTGTCTGTCTGGACTGCTTGGCACCAACCTTTGCTCAGCTGTGGAGCACAAGAGCCTCGTGGCTCAGCTCCACCCCAGCTCACCCGCAGGACGCTCACCTTTGGACCCGCTCCACCATGTGTGCTATCAGTTTGTCAGAGATGCCTGGGCAGGACTCCTCAGCCAAGCTAAAGGCGTTCTCCAGCTCCTCCATGGCTCCCACGTTGCCTCCAGTCTGCTTGTGCTTATCTTTGAGCTGAAAAGATAACCCAGAAACAGGGCGTTAGGTCCTTATTTCCTTGCAGAAAGCACTGGTCGAGAAGTGCAGCACTGACATTAAAGCCCTTTCCCTCTTAGTATGGCTCTACCAGGGGGCAGGAGGGCACCCACATTCCACTTAAATGAACCAAGAAGAGCTCTTTTTGTAGGTCAGGAAGGTAGAAGTCCAGTGTCTGAGGTTCAAATTTGCCTCCAGGTACTAACAGCAATCAAAGTCCTTACCTAACAGGATGTATTCTTAGACAAACTCAATGTTATAAGAAATGGACCAACAGCCCTGAAAACTCTTAAGTAGTAACAGCACAAAGAACTCCAGGTGTATCTGAAGCAGTACAATCATCTTTGCTGCTGATGACAGCCCAGCACCCAGACACACACACAGGCTCACAGGCAGGTTGGATATTCATTCTGAAGCAGCAGCAGGCGTGGGCTCCAGGCATTCTGTGGCACTGTGGCTGTGCCCAGGGACAAAGGCTGGCGTGCCTCCAATGCCAGGAGTTAGTCACCACCACTTTTAAAACCCACAAAAAAGTGTGAGCTGCTTCTAGCGACAGGGAGGCCAAGGCAGACAACTGCCACACCAGGGATCCTGAGCCCCTTGGCCTCCAACACTGCTCTTGCAGAGAGCTTTACCCAGGGGGGCAGGGGAAAGAAGCCCACACACCAAGACCTCCACTCGCAGCATCTGCCTCAGTTCATATCTCTCATGGTCAGTGCATTCCGACAAGGCCTCCACTTGCACATGCTGCCAGTTGTTAATCTGAAATAGCTACACCTCTGTTGAGAGGGAATCCCTGACAGGTCACTGGTGCTGAGCCTGAAGGAGCCTATTGTTGGAAATCCTACATTTCCACCCCCTGCAGCAGTTCCCCACCTCCCTCCCACAAGCTGCTGATGACAGCCCCTTCCCCAGGGCACCATCAGACAAGGAACTGAACAACAATCAAGCATCCTGTTGAACCAGCAACATCTGCCAGCTTACCACTGTCCAGTTCAATTAAGCTCTCATTAGGCCCTGCTGATTAAAGGGCTTTACATAAGCCTTGCACTTCTTTGCCTCAATTCTAGGATCAGCCTCTCCTGTTGTTGGAGGAGACAACTTGTCTCCATGCTTCAGAAAGCAGAACAATGTGAATGCTAATCCCCAGCTGCAGTCGTTCCTGTGCACCAAGTCCCCTGCTGGGAACAAGCAGCTCCCAGCCAAAAAGGGCTGCTGCCTCCTCACTGGGGCACCTGTTCCCTACCACAAAGCTGTGGGAACAACCTACACACACCTCTGCTCAGTTAAAGTTGCAGGGGCATGGAGGGCAACTCAGTTACACATCAAGGATACAGATTTCTTAATCCAAAAATAGTTGTGATGCTAAAGCCAAGGATTTGATGTCTACCTACCAAAGGCTGCCCACCTCAGAATAACCACAGGGTCTGTCCTGGAGGTAAGCTGTCAGTTTATCATCAGCCATTGATGCCAAGCCCCTGACCTTCAGCTTGCCCAGCAGCCGGTGGTGGGAGCAGTGTGGGCTGGGCTGTCTCTTCCCACTGCAGAAGAGCTCTCTGGAGGCTTGCAGGAGTTAGAGCACTGCACTGAGCTCAGCCTTACTAGGCCCAAACGTCATTTTACCTCCCTGCCCCACGATGGTTCCAGATTTGCAGTTGCCCACACTCCTCATGGGCCATTTTCAGTATTAACATCCAGTAACACACATGCAGGGAAGGCAGATGAAAGACTACAAAGAACATCTTAGTCAGATTTCCATTCATTAAGCCCAGTTTCAGCCCTTTTAGGGAAAGAGGGGATCAAGCCTAGCTGGTTTAAGATGCAATTATACAACAGTGAGGAGGACAAAGTCTGCAGTTCAAGTTTCCTACCAATAGCAAAGAATAACACATGCAACCAGTAGTGAAGCAGATTTCCAACCTGGAGAAGTTTTCTTTCAAGCCCTCTCTACTGCACACAAAAGCCAGGTTATTTCAGAGACTGCCCAGAACCCTTCCTGCTCCCAGTTCTGCTCAATGAGATTTGCAAAGCCAGCAAAAGTCTAATAAAAGGAAAGGGGGATCAACAAACTGGGGCAAGGGAGTCAAACTAGCAGAAATGAAATGTCCAAGAAGCCACTTCCTGCCTGGAACTGGTGCAGCAAGGTTAGTAAGGAAAAGCACAAAACTGCATTTACACACAGTGCTCACAGCCCTGAGCACTCTGCCCCGGGAGGCTCCTAAACGGAACAGAGACCCAGACGTCAGTGACTGGGCTGCACAGACAAAACAACGTGGTTTTAATGCAGTTTCATCTCACTGCTCTGGGCCTACAGGACCCAGGTCACTGGCCTCATGCTCCGACCTCTGAAAGTCCCCGCGGGGCACAGAAGAGGCTGGTTAGATAAACTCCCAATTTCCAACCGGAGCAGTGTCAACAGCCTGCTTTTCACAATGACCTGTTGCCTTTCCCTGGTCTTAAAATTAACAGCCAGACACGGTGAAGGGAAGAAGGGGTTTTTAATTAAGGATCCTTTAGGTGCACCACTTTGCCAAGGTGGAATGCGCTGAAATGCACGCACAGGATAAATCACATATACAATTTATTGACCTTGCAAATTAGCATATCTATCAAAGATTCCCCAATGAGGAGCTTAAATGAATAGAATTCCAAGGAATCCCCCCCTGGATGGGCCTATCTCAGTTTACAGGATGTGTCCTAGGGAAGACCTTGGTTTCTCAGGATAGCCTAGGGCTTTCTGGCCTCCAGCTGCGAGGCCTCCAGGATGTTCAGTCTCCTGGCTTAACGGAATATTAGGACTATCCTAAATTATCAGACTTAAGGAATTACAAGTATGCATGCTAAAAGCACTGAGGATACACAACAGCTATATAAAAGGGTATATAAAAGGTATATAAAATAAAAGGCAAAAGTCATCACAGCATCAACCCGTGGGTCCTGCCATGCAGCAAACCCTCTTTCCACACAGCAGTAAACCTGAGAAAAGAGAGTTAAGTCCAGAAACTATCCCTGGAAAAAGCACAGCTCTCTGCTGGGCCATGCCATCAGGATCCAGATGAGTAACTCCTCAGGACCAGAGAAAGCGTGTCTGTCACCAGCATTTCAAGAACAAAACCCTGACATGCAGCATGGAATTGGTTTCTTCCAAAGCATAATCTCCTTTCCTACCCTTCTGCTGGAAAGAGCAACCACAGCTCACAGCCAGCAGCCCCCTTATCATTATCCTCCTCTTCCCTGACAACATCACCCAGCTGGAAAGATGAGCTGTCACCTCTGCTGATACAGACACAATTTTATTGTTAATGGCAGTTCTTGCTTCAACTCCACATCCCCATCCAGACCACAAGACAGGGGAACTGGGTAGGTTTTCTAAACACATTTTCTCTGCCTGTCTTCCAGAAGCTGTGTGGCAGGGAACTCCTTGGTCGTGGCGTGCTACCAATAGCAGTCTGTACAGATCAAGAAATGGCCTAGTAACCAGCAAAGTCAATTCCTGCTCTAACCCACCTACCTTTCCCTCAGTAACTCTGCTGTGGACAGCAGAAGAGCAGAAGGGCAGGGGACATGCACAGTGACAGGCCAGCTCAAGCACCCATCTGCTCTAACAGGAGCTGCACTTCAGCCACGGACACCAGAGCCTGGAGATGATGCCCTGGCAGCTACGATGCAGGTAAGAGACAGATACTTCTTTATCAGATCCCCACCAGAAGACAGATTACCAGCAGGGTCATGCCTTTCTTCCAAACACAAGTGTTTTCAGGACACACCAGGGACACACTCACTTTCCCCATATATGGTCTAGCCCTCTGAACTGATACAAATGCTTCAGAGTCCCTTAACCCTACCAGCTACCTCACCACACCTTCCTTCTCCAAATCCTTGCAATTTACTTATCTCTGTCAGATATCTCTTCATCTCCAACCAGCAGAGACACCAAGAAGGTTCTACTCACCTCCCCAAAAACTGGGTGAACAAGTGTGGAGAGACACTGTGACCGTGGTTGCCTCTTGATGGGCTCAGTAGGCTGGAAAGCAACAAGAAAAGAAGTTACAAGCACAGGCAAAAGCTCCCAGGGCACACAAAATACTAAGCCTTTGGTGAATTCACAGCACCTCCATGGCATCCCATCACCACATCTTGGGAAAGCCACAAGTCACAGTACTCTGATGATGTGGAAGAGGCAGCTCTGGAGCACCAGCCCTTGGTGCCACACTGAAGTAACTTTCAGACAGAAGACAAGTGCCTGGTGGCTTCCCCAAGACATCCAAAAGCTCAAGTTAGTTCAGTCCACTTCAGAAAGACCAAACAGCATACAGACCTTCTGGGAACCATGAAGAGCCATTCCTTTGTGCAGTTTGCTCAAGGAATTGGGGCGAATGGTTGGTGGGAATGTCCAGATTGGACCCTGGTCTCCATCCTCTGCGTCTCCATCACTGCAAATGAAAAGAGGAAAGTAAAGACAAAGCCTCAGCTCCATACATTAGGGGTTTGACCATACTTTCCCAGAGTCACAAGTTCTCCCCACCTGACTGCAGGCCTTCAGGCTTTTCCCTATCCTAGAAAAAATTATGAAGAGAAACCACTTCAGTCTCTACAGTACATAAACAGCATCAAAGAGATCTGAGCTAAGTACTGCATCATGTTTCCAAACCACCACATTCACCTCACTGATCCAGCCAGCTTGAAGAGGTTTCTAGCACTAGTTAAATTTAGGAGAATTTCAAGACAATTTAAGCTAACAATGTGATGGGCCAGACTTAGATGTCGTAAGCCAATCTCCCTGAGTCCTCAGTCACTTGAGTCACTGCCACTACAGGTGAAGAGCAGCTCTGTGACACCAGTCTGGCAATGAAGTGCCCTTTCCCCACCCAAGGCCCATAACTTGACTGTCCTGCATGGCAGCACAAAGATTTACCCCTGAGTACACACACACACAAACACAGCTCTTGCCACAGTTACTACAGCCTGGGGCTCTTGTAGTTAATGAGATGTGCATAAAATACAGGCAACAAGAGCCCTGTTCTACTAGTTACACACAGACCAAATGTCTCGTGTCAGTACTCTGACTCCTTACACTCAGCAAAGAGGCTCCACAGGTTAAGACCAGAACAGAGAACCGGGTCCCACTGAACAGGAGGTAACAGCCTGGCTCTTCAGGCAGAACTCACTTGCTCCCACAAACGAAAATTCAAAGGTGAGATCTCAGGTGGGAAAACAGCCTGAGCTGTTTGCAGCAGGCTACCCTGGGGCACGCAGGGGCAGCAGGGGCAGCCCTCCATGCCCCACATGTACGTACATATCGGAGTCACCAGAACTGGAATCCTCTCCGTGGCCCTCTGACTTCCAGCGCTTGAATCGATCGATCAGCTCCATTAGGAACGAGGTTTTCTTGGTGTAGCGTGTGATGAACTTGTGCTTTAGCAATTCTTTAGCTGTCGGCCTCTGGAGCAGATAAGGAAAGCATGTCACATCTAACTGTCTCTGCACACTAAACACACAACTCTCTGACTTCAACTGTAATCACAGAATATCCTGAGCTGCAAGGGATGCACAAGGATCATCAAATTCAACTCCTGGCCCTGCACAGGACAGCCCCCAACAATGCTACAATCCCCAACAAAGTGTTATCCAAACACTCCTTGAACTCTAGCAGCCTTGTGGCCATGACCACTGCCCTCAGGAGCCTGTTCCAGTGCCTGACCACCCTCTGGGGGAAAAGCCTTTTCCTCACATCCAACCTAAGCCTCCCCTGACATAGCCTCATGCCATTCCCTTAGGTCCCATCGCTGGCCATCAGAAAGAAGTGATCAGTGCCCACCCCTCCACATCCCCTCATGAGGAAGTCCTGCCAGGCTCACGTGTCCATCCTGTAAGCTCAGCAATTCTCTCTCACCAGGATCCTGGCACCTCCCTGTTGCAGGAATTTTTGACCTCTGCCAATCTTTACCCACATTCACAGGTGGGCAGTAATACTCACAAATCTAGGATCCTTATTGAGGCAGGCTTCCACAAATTCCTTGAAGGGCTTGCTGTGGTGACCCTCAAGTGTTGGAGGGTTGTTTTTGGGGATCAAGAAGAGAACCCTCATAGGATGCAAGTCAGAATTTGGAGGCTCTCCCTTTGCTAGTTCAATGGCTGTAATCCCAAGGGACCAGATGTCTGCCTGGAAAAGAGAAGAAGAAGAACACAGAACAGCAAGGAGCAATTCTACAACATGAAAGCACAGTTTTAGGACAGCTAACCACATAAATCAGATGGGGCATTTCATGTCTAATTCATGTCTAACACAAACTTCTCCAGCAGAGCCTGAATCATAACAGAAAAGACTAATTCCTTCAGTATGCAGCACTTCCAATTCCTGTTTCTGTCCTAGCACCACCTCATGTATAGCAGTCCCAAGGAGCAATCCTCCTGCTCCCAGCTCACCTTGAAGTCATAAGCAGACTGTTTGATGACCTCTGGTGCCATCCAGAATGGAGTCCCCACAAAGGTGTTTCTCTTGATTTGGGTGTCTGTCAACTGTCCAGCCACCCCAAAGTCAGCCAGTTTCACATCTCCTTGTTCCGAAAGCAGCACGTTGGCAGCTGGATGCACAAATAAACAATTAAGTCTGCTGGCCTCTGAATCACCTCCAGCCCACACAAAACTGAATATTGAGCAGAGCTCTCCTGTGCCATCCTCCTTCACCCCAGTGATAACCCTCAGCCTGGATTTCCAGCCTCAGACCCGTTCTCACACTTTGAACTCAGCTGGGTAACATGGAACAAGCTCATGCACTTTGTTGGATCAGAAGGGGACTACTGCTAAGGTATGAGCAGGGACTAGATGTGAAGGGCCACACCACCAAGTAGATGTGACTCCTGGCCACACAAAGAAGGGAGAGCAACACAGCCTCTAACGCTCTTGATTTTTTTCCCAGAGTGACATTCAGCACAGGTTAAATAGCAAATTTTTCTGAAGAGCTCAAGTTCCACTCTTGTACTAGTTCCCACTAACTCATAAGACTGTAACATTGTGCAGGTTTGGGAATGGGGGTTGTCCGCAGGACTTTTCATTCTGAGACCCTACCTAACAACTTCCAGCATTTCCCCACCACTGGCAGCCAAAAGCCCTACGCATCTTGTGCAGTGCTAGAAACGTGCAGTCTCACATACACAGTGAAATCTTTTCTCCCAGTCCCCCTGCATGAGGTTTCTGTGCCCTGCCTGCTCACACCCCCTCCTGCAGTGGGTCGGAGCAGTGAGCATCTAGCACTGGCCCAGCTCCACAGCACTGTCCCTCCATCCTCCTGCAGTACTTTCATACTCTGGGCTCTCTGTGACACTGCTCTTCAGCAGGCAGATGCCAGCTCTCTCTATACTGCCACTACACGTGGCCAGTGACTATAAAAAACAGCTACAGGATAAGCTGACACAAGCTGCCCTGATTTTCTAGTGCTGTGAACCCTGCATAAGGACAGCTCACTTCTGCTGTGAGCTGTAACCACAATAACCAGGACACACACCCTTGGGGTCCAGCAGCAAAGCAAATGTCCAGACACAAGTCAGCTAATCCAGGAGCGTGCCTTTCACTGACTCCTTTGCTTTAGCTCCCTGACTGTCCAAACTCCAATTGCCAGAGCAGAGCTACAGAACCTGCTACTCTAAACCTTAAAGACATGAAAAGTATGAGTCGTGATACAATGACAAGCATCAGATTCAGAAAACAGCAACCCAACAAGAGACACAGCACTGAGGAACAGTCTTTGAAACCTTGCAGATTATGGTGGAACATAATATCCCTGAGAACTATGTTACTAACATCCTCTACAAGAAAGGGAGTTGCACTCTCCAGTCTTACCTTTGATGTCTCTGTGGATCTTCCTCTCTGAATGTAAATAATCCAGGCCCTTTAGGATTTCTCTCAGGATAGTAGCAATGTAAATCTCCTCCAGTGGTCCTGGCTTCAGCTAATAAAAGGCAGAAAGACGACTTAAAAAAGGGTGACTGATGCCTTGGACTTTCCAGGCTCTCAGTTTGTTACTTGGAAACCCTGGCCAAGCAGGTTGTACTCAGCAGGAGGCACCTTCTTGCACACCTGGTGCACATGCTACAAGCAGAATGCTGGTCTTTGCACCTGGCAGCATTCAATGGAAAAACTTTGGGGGATTTTCTGCTAGTCTATCAGTTTGTTAAAGGCTTCCTAAACAAACAGCAGCTCATCTCTCACTTTGGCCTGGAAATACATTGGCCAATAGAACATTTTAACAGCTCCTCTTGTTCAGGTCTCTCTGCTAGTATGCAAGTACTGAATTTTAGCCTCTGAGACATCAACCCTTAGGCTGTGGAGTACTGTATCAAAGCTCTTCTCGTTTCCATTAGTTCTCCTCTAATCAAATCCTGCCTTCTCAGTGCAATAACTGAGGTTCTGACACTCAGATAACTTCTGCTGATGACAGCCCCCCACTACACCTTCCTCCAAGTCACTGTAGGCTCAGCAATTTTTCCTACATGATTAGTTAACTGCTCTGGAAAAATGGGCATTATTGTCCTGAAGAGAAGAGAAAAATGCTGTGACAGAATACAGTGAAGCAGACCTTTGCCTATGGGTATATTCTGCATTTGTATTCTCTTCAAATTTGGGGTAATTTAATCATAGACCATGTCTTTACTGAGCAATACCATAACTCTGACTAGGTGAAGTTCAGATTTGCACTGCTCAAAACCAACTGGCTGCTGGTCACTTCTCAGTTCACTGTGCTCATACAGCAGCACAGCATGCTGCACAACAGTGCTGGGACAGCTGAGCTCCATGAAAACATTCCCTCTCTCCTGGGATAAGCATAACCAACATGTCTGTCCTGCACTGCTTACCCCTTGGGCACAGGGCTGCCAAAAAGATGGTATGTGGCAAGTGAGTGTCTGTCTCATGGGCATGTCACAAACCAAGTCTTCAAACCATATTTTTCATAGTCCAGAACTTGGCACTTACTCACCAAATCCAGGGCTGAACCTCCTCCCAGGTACTCCATGATAATCCACAGCTTAGTGCCCTGCAAGCAAGAGCACAAATCAAGAGCAAAGACAGTAATAAAAGCAGACAGAAAAGTCAAACACTTATGAGGCAGCAAGACACAAGAGCAGTCCTGTACACAATGCAAGAGCTGCTGCACACTGCAGCTCTCAGGGGTTTAAGGAAGGAGCCCCCAGCTCCCTCTTTTCTGCTGACACAGCATTACAGAGGTGGACCTGCCTCCAGCACATTTCTAACTCTCAGTCTGCAGTTTTACTTGAGCTAGTGCCCCTACAGGCACCAGACTGCCCAGCCCGCAGATAAGCTTATTCCCAGGTTGGAGCCCTTTAACATCTCTTCAACAGCTCATCCAGCACAAGCCCTTCTTGGCAATGGCAGGAAAGATTGCAGCCTTTGATCTCATTAATAGGGCTGCCAGCTTGAAGGGTACAATCAGCAAGACACTCTTACTCCTCAGAGAAGAGATTTCCATGCTGAGGTTCACAGGGTCCCAACAGAAGATATGCAGCAGGTCCATGAAACTACAGCAGAAGGCTGAGAAAATGTATTACAGCCTTTGAAAAATATATAAGGAATATTCAGGACCTGAAGAGCTCAGGAACTCTTTGCTGCAGTTTGTTACATTCATCTCCAGCAGCCAGCATGCATAGGCCACTTCTGATGAACACTACTAGTAGCTTCCATTAGGGATTCCTAAATCTGTTCTCAATGGAAGCAGTATTAGCGCTCCTCCATAGACTCAGTTCATATACTTTTCACCATTTCTGATGAAGTAGTTTCGACCTCCTCTTTTTTTCAGAGGCATAAATGCCTCAGTGGTACTGCCTTAAGACTGTGCTATTCTGGAAAAGTATTCCATCAACTTCCTTTCCAGAACTGTCAGATCAGGGGAAGTTCAGTCTTCAATAAATGATTTGCTCTCCAGTGAGGTGCCCCAGTCTTGGTACCACACAGTACAGGGCACCTCATTTCCATGTGCTTAGCAAGTGTCTTAAAGCCCAGTCTGCTATTAAGTGCACATCAATGCAGTGAGCAGAGCCACCACTGTTCCTGCTGCCATGCTGCCACTCACACGTCACTTTCCAGTGCCATGTGCCACCATCCACTGCAGCATCCACAGAGGAGCCCTCCCCATTCCCAAACTACTGGCAAGGAATCACATGGTTTGTCCTACCTTCAAGTAGGAGCCGTAGTACCGGGTGATGTAGGGACTATCACACTGGCTGAGCACCGTAATCTCCTGCTGAATGTCCTCGATCTCATCCTCAGCCTCCTCCAGGTCAATGATCTTGATAGCAACCACTTCCTTGGTGCGGTTGTCGATCCCTTTGTACACTTCACCAAACGATCCTTTGCCAATCCGCTCCAGCTTGGTGAACAGCTCCTCAGGATCCACCCTGGAGTGCTAAACCATGAAGCAGAGATGGGAAAATTCCACCAAGTTCCTGGGCTGCAGAACACCACACATATCCATATAGCTGATCTCCATATCTGTGCACCTACTATGTTGATAAACTCACCTGAAACTTACATATTCTGAACAGTCTTAGAGAATACTGCCACTATATACACAAGATTAGAACGGAAGAAACCTTTTCCACAGGCTTTCCAAGCCTGCAGACCACAGTGGGGGAGGAAAAGGAGGGAAGCCCAGAATGAGAATGTCAGCAAATATCTCTATGGAAAGAGTCAGCTCCATTGGGACAGGGCTGCTCATCTGCAGCCATTAACTGGTGCCAAAGCAGCTCCATGAGCACGCATCTGTTCACACTTCAACAGAGACCAGCAAGGGGTACCAGAACCAGATTCCTCTTGGAGATCGGGACGAGAAAATGGGCACAAGCAAGAGGCCATAAAAACGCTTCCCGTGTTAGCCTTCCTGCATTCAAAGACTGAAATGATTTGAAAGATCTGCACTCTTCCCTACTTGTCTGGAGGGTGAAATATTACAGTAATATGAATTCACATTTACAGTCTTGTCTGCTGCAGCCTGATTTCCAGGCACCACCCAGCCCAGCTCTCCTCAGACATTCATAGATGGAGCCTCACATCTTTTGGAAGGTCAGCAGCAAGGAGGAGGCAGGAGAGCAGAATGGACACTCCATCTACCTGACCTGCTTTTCTGCACCAGCCTCTTCCCTGGCTGGCACACCCAGAAGCAATGGCAAACAGCATCTCCTTTATTAGATAAGCACATCAACTAGGCAGTTACTAACAGAGAAATACTGACTCTTTAACAGCAGCTGCACAGTTAATTCTTTATTAAGGTGAGTGTGGACAAGAAAGGGACCAAACCACAGTCATTTTCTAATGCTATTTCATTCAGTCCACCTGCACACCAGGAGGTCCTTCATGCTACTAGTAGCTTCATGCTACTAAAATGCTCTTTTTGATTAGTTTTTCTGTCTTTTTTTTTCAATAGTTTGAAAAAAAAACCAAACCCTGGAAAATATGGCCTGACCTTAGGAAGCAGCCAAGCCATTAGAAGGAATTTTCCACACCCAGAACTTCTCAGTCTCACCTCCAACACGTCACTCAGTGAGACTGCTCCCTCACAAGGGCCTTGAGTTGGCAGATTTTATCAGAGAACAGGGAAGCTGCATTTTTCCATCTCACACCAGGTTCTAGCAGCAGGCCATCATTGAGCAGCCCAAGGTGTTGCTTAATGATTAAGCCAGTCTGTCATCACAGGTTGTTTGCCTTCTGTGCCTAGTGCATTGCTATAAGCCAGGCCCAGGTGAGCTTTACACGGAGCTCACTCAACAGGGTTTCTACACAAACTCCAGTCCAAGATACAGAGGGATAACCAAATATCCTTTTGCATCCATAGCAACACCCAAACAGGCTGTACTTTGAACAAATGCACTGGAAACAGACTAGAAGGGATGTTGACAGATAAAAAGAACTGGAGATACATAGCAGAGACTGGAGAGAGGGAGGTGGGGGAAAGACGATTTGAGCTTGAGAAATGCCAGGGGACATGAGAATGATGACTGCAGGCAGGGAGAACAGTCTGACTAGTCCAGGCTCACTACAGACCAGGAGCAGTTTCCACCTCTTGACCGACTTGGAGGAAGGGGCAAGAAAGTGCCCCAGACATTACTGGGCACAGTGACCTACTGCACTCTCAACAATGCCACTCAACACATCAGCCACTACCACATGAGGGAGAAGGGAGAGAAAGAGGATCATCTCCTAGAACCACCTGCTCAGCTTGGAAAAGAAACACTACCCACATGAATACTGCAGGGAAGCAAACCTTCAAGAAAACCTTCCTCCCCTCCCATGTAACTTTTCCACGAGGTAAGAAACAGCAAGGTGGAAGTAAGTGCTCCCCCCTCAGCTTGATAGGGCACATCAGAGAATCGGGACTGATTTCTCCAGATCAGGACATCAAACATAAGAGCACCAGCTATGGCAGGCAGCTTTTGGGACAACCATCACTTTATGTGGCAGGCTCTGTAATCATGGACAGCTTTGTAAACAAGCTTCCAGACTTGGATGTTGGTTTATCCTGTTTTCTGTAGAACAAAGCAGTTCAGGTAGGCGTGGTGAAGGAGACAAAGCTTCCTTACAAGCAGACAGAAATTTTGCCTAAGGGACTCAGGAAACCAATGTACCTGATGGGCAGATGAGACAGGCCCACCCCCACTAGGGTGGACACATTAGGGTATTTCGTTTGTAGGTACTGGATTTACCTTCCTAGTACTGACCTGGAAATGCTTTAGAGCTCACAGGTGACACGGCAAGAGCCTGACTCTATGGAGGGCCTGAGGACGAACATCCCTTGATGCAATGGCCAAAATCACAGAAATCAGACCCAGCAGCAGACAGAACCCAGGGAGCCAGTATAGGGCCATGGGGTGGAGAGTCATTCCAGCCACAGTTATAGTCCCCAGACACTGCTGGAGGAGCACAGTTTGCTGATGAATTTCTTCACTTTCTGTAAATATGGAGGAGGAAACAGGCCCATCCCCAATTCAAGCAGGTCAATGTCTGCTCAACAGAACACCTTGAGAACTACCATTGTGGAAACCACAGAAGAAACTGCCAGGTGGCATTTTCAGCAATTATGAATTCCTAGAACAAACTAAGATGTCCTGGCTGCAGGGCATTGTTCAAAAGCCCTCGTCCATTAAAAAAATCCAGTTTGAGACTCTGCATGGTGACACACACTGACAAACAAAAATGTTCGGATCCATGGGCATAAAAGCCTCAGCACTGATCAGACAGCAGCACAAATGAAGTTCCACCAAGAATGGAGAGCTATGGAACTGCACTGCTCTGTCAGCAGAGAGAAGGATGCACTCCATGAGTCTGACTCTCCCCTACCCCAACACATCGGCACCTGCAAAGCACCGTGGTGAGAGGTGTAACAAGCACCATCTGTCCCTTTCCTAAATATGAATTATCTCAGTACCAATCATCTTGTTAGAGAATCACCCTGGCTGGAAATCTGTGCTCTGGAATTGCACTGCTACAAACACACCTGGAAAACTTCTTTAGTAGGAAGCAACAGAATGCAGATGAAATGCTTTATACCTGCTTAAATGAGCATAGATAACCCAAAGCAGCTTATTAGCACCTGTCACCTTTGCAACTTGTCACCAGCTTCAGTTCTTTCCATTTTTCTTCCACATTCACAGAACCCATCAGAGCTGAAAAACGGAGCTCCAGGTCTGCAGCGGCTGCTCCTTGTTCTACTACTGCATCTAAAGCCGTTAAGGGATGGTCACTACATTGTAAGTTTGTGCTTGACTGAATGCTTATTACACAGCAGTTCTGAAGCAAAAAGCCTCCTGCTGTTCCTCTCCACTGAGAGCAGTCAGTCAGGCTTAGAGATGGCTCAGGCAGGCCTGGGCAGGCTTTGGAGGGAGAGCACACAATGCACTATCTCAGTTTTAAGCGCAGGAAGAGAATAAGTATGAGAGGCATGATGACAATTTCCTAGTAATGTGCTCCACTTCTGCCCTCCGGGATCTAATCTCACAGCACAGGAAAGAAGGATGCTCTGTCCTGACAGGTGTGGGAGTGTTTGCCATCCTGACTGATGACACCATGTTTTAACACAGACCAACTCACTGCAGCCATCAGGAATTAGGAACTGCAGTGTGTTATGAGACAAGCCTGGCAGTAACACCAGCTGCTTCATGGGGAAAGAATGATTTTGGCAGCTCTGCCACCTCCAGCTGCAGAGACATGATATCCACAGTCTTTGAGAAGATGTGGATAAGTAATAGAGAAGAAGGGTAAGTATCTGCCCTCATTTCAAAGCTACTGCCTGGAAAGATAAGCTGCGTATTGGGAACAGAAGCAAACACCATTTGAACCAGCTGAAGATCTTCTCTCTAGGCAGCATCCAGCTGCATCTTACTCTCAAAATATTCAAGAGCAAGAATCATGCCTGCATTTGTTGCATAAAACACTGAGGGGTGCTTAAACCCTTTTGGAAATGAGAATTCCTTAATCTGGGGCAGGTTGGAATTGGAATCACTGCTCTATATGGGAGAGGTCTGTAACAGAAGATTGCCAAGGCCACAATACTTTATGAGCTGAAGCTGACCAGGAATGTGGCAACTTCAAAGGGTTTATGTGGAACCACAGCAGCATTTAGTGTTATTCCTGACTGGAGCACTTTCCAACCAGCCAAACAAACAAATAAACATAATTTTGCTCTGCCAAACACAGTGGAAGAAGGAAGTTGGTTTTAATAGAACTCATCTGCTCTTCTCCTTCCCTCATTGCCTCCTCTGCTCCCCAATTCCCACCCAGCATGCTGAACACTCACCTCTGGGCTACCAACAGTCTCTTTGGTGAAACCAGCTTTGTATCTGGAACCATCTGAAAGCTTCCCTGTCTATATCAAATCTGTGCACAGCTTTCTGCAACTGCCAAAACCCGGAGTAGTTTTGAATTTCTGGAGTATAAAAAAGAGGTAAGTTTGTGTTCAACACTTTGAAACACACCTGTTTGTCTGAGACTCCCGATTCTTCACAGACAGTATTCTTTTGCTTCAGGTAGTGAAGCATTACTTAGCAAAAAACCCTAAATGGCTTCTCCAATGTCACATAAGGAACAGCAAATCTAGAAACAGAGCTCAGGTCAGAGCTTTAAACACAGTAACTAACACAAATAAATCACCTGGCAGATAGAGCTTCAAAGACCGGAGGCCTGCAGTGCTGTGTGTACACGGCACAAGGGAGCCAAGGAAAGAGAGGAAACAACCAGCTGAGGCAGGGAAATAGAGGCACAGAGACAGAGCAACCTGGGCATTGGCCTAAGGCAACTCTGCACATCAGCACTAGAACTGAGAATCAAAAACAAGTCAAGCCTCTGACATCCCAATGCAAGTCTTAGTCTCCTGATTTTCACGGCACCTCCCACTGCTCCCTAAATCCCCCTAAGTGAAGGGAATTTCAGGCCAGTTCCTACAGCCCTCACAGCAAGCCTCAGTTACAGATTACGAGGTTCCAGCAGGGATTCCTGAAAAGACCGGAGAAATGGACAACACAGATTGGTTTCCTATTCCAAGACCAGAGAGAGAGTCATGGGATGACAGGATCTGAGAATGCCTAACATTTCCATAATAAATTCAGAGCTGAAACCACTAGAGTGCTGATAAGCTTCATGAGTGAATGCTGTGTACAAAAAAAGCTTCAGAGCAACCTACTCTGCAGCTACAGAACTCAGTTTTCAGCCCTAACCAGAGAGTATCCTTCCTTCCCTTTCTCCCCCTGCACAGTGACTCAGCCAGGCACTATATTTACATTTAATTCCATACACACTTTGGGGAAGCAGTTGACGTGAAAGACAGCACGTAAACTAAGGTGCATTGCAAATCAATTTTAAATCAGAAAAGGTTCAGAGAAAGCATTATCTCAAACCACTAAAGCTTTAATAATTCTGCACCTAGGAGCAGAACAGAATAATGCCCCAAAACTCACAAAACATGGTTTAAGAAGACCTATGTTCTGTATTGACATCTGCCAATAATCAAACACAGCCCACAACCAAATTCAGAGGAAAGAAGATGCAAGCCAATACTATTAGTGTGGTTTAGCTTTTAGTCCCAGATCCTGGCATCATCTTTCCACATTCCTCTTATGAAAATGTCATCACAACAGCAGCATTTAACCACATCCATGGAGGCTGAGATCTCTCGGAAGAGTTACAGCTCAGTATCAAATATCACTGCCTCTTATGCAGCAAGGTTACAAGCACCATTTTTCTGACATTAATGCCATGAACACTTTAGGAAGGTATGTCCGGCACAGCCAGCATACACAGTTTTTCTGTTCCCATTTCTAGACTTCCCCTTCCAAAAATACTCAGAAAGCCAGTGACTCCTGTCCCCCTAAAAAGAACACAGTTAATCCCAGAGAAAGGCTCCATACTGGGTGAAGAATTTACTTTCTGTATGGCTGGCAACACAACACTATCAGCCCAACACCAGCACAGAGTGAGACACAGGTCAATCAGCTAACAGGAGTAAGCTGAGACCTGTGCAAGAGAGATAAAGAGTGGCAAAAAGTGATTTTCTGATTATTTGTTTGAAACCCTCGTATCAAGAGCAAACACTGTTACGTAAACCCTTGAAGAGGGTTTTAAAACAAATTTTTAATCACCACTTACCTGGCTAGCAAATTCTCTCAGGTGAGCCATGCCTACAGGATGGGGTTTTCTCCAAAATCCGGGAGGATTAGGATGTCGCAGCACAGCGGGAAAGCGATGATTTCGCCACTGGTCAACTGTGACAAGCAAGAACACATAGCTCTCATGTGAGGTTCTTGGAAGCTGGCTCATTCCCCTGAAGAGCTACCTGCATCTTTTTTCTCTCCTTGATCTGAAGTTCTCCTTGAACCTGGCAACACGTCCTAAGTATGCTAGGCCTTCCTTGCACACCACATTTCTCAATTCTTTACAGAAATGCCTTCCAGATGTGTCAAGGAACCTCACTCTAATGTTACGCACTGATCAAGTCTCAGTCTCCATTTTCCCTACCATCACCTCAGCACGCTCCTCAGTATTATACTTAACCCCACAGTTCTATTTCCTCACCACCACTCCCAACATCTTCCCCGGCACAGCCCGCAGCATCGTCCTCAGACACTCCTTTCCTCCCGTTCCTCCCCGGCCACCCTCTCACTGAGAGCACTCCTCCGCTCCCACCGGCCCCGGAGCAGCCACAGGCAGAGCTCAGCAGCTCAGCACACGCCTCCCTCTTCGGGGAGCCCCAGCCCTGCACCGCCCCGGCCCTCCCTCCCCAGGGCTCCCCAGTTCCCTGCTCCTCCGCGGCCCTGCCCTGCCCTCCACCCCAGCAACAGCTGAGCCCCAACCCAGCCCCCTCGGGGGACCCCCGGCCCCAGCACCCCCCACCACGGTGCGGCCCCACAGCCGCCCTCCACCCCCACTCCCGTCAGGGACACCTCGTCCCACTCCAC
>VZRO01004902.1:94438-123567 GCA_013397915.1 Daphoenositta chrysoptera | reverse complement strand
CCTGCCCAGCGCTCCCCGCGGCGGGGCGGCCCCGCCACCCCCGCGCACTGGCAGGGAGGTGGCAGGGGGAGTCGATTTTGTGCTGCCAGCCCCGCCTCGCGGGGCTTTCCTCTCGCCAGCCTTTACGGGACTGTTCCCGGTAGCGCCCCGGGTGACGCCAGGCAGGCCCGCCCTCAGCTCTCCTCCGGCCCGCTGCTCATCGTGAGGGTGAGGGGCTGTCTCCTCCCCGGCCCCCGGGGACTGCCGGTGCCCGCCGCGGGACGCCAGGCCCTCGGGGGAACCCTCAGAGCGGGAGAAGGAGAGGGGGGGACGGAAGCCCCCTCATGGCCTTGCTCTCAGCGCTGCACCTGCGGGGTTGGGTTTTCCTTCACGTGCTGTAATGTCAGTGACTGATTCACGCTTTCAAAGGAAAAAAAAAAACACAAAAACAACAACAAAACAATTTTCTCCACCTCTTGCCAGGCAGCTTTAACGCTGGCCCTGCATTTCTTCCCTGCATTGAACAAACCAGGCACAGCTTCTCCCGGGCGCTGACACAACGCCTTTGTCACAACCTGCTGCTTCTAATGGTAAGCTCTGTAGCACAGGTGTAGCAAGAGGAGCAACCCTGGGAACTGTCGCTGCATGGACAGACGGGTCTGGCAGCAGCCAGCAGCTCCCTCACATTCCTCTTATTCCCTCCTGCACTGCCTCCCCTATCTGTCTCCGTTCCCTCTGTTTCCCTGCCCTGATCAAACCAACCAGCACTTTGAGGTACTTGAGTGAGAACATCAGTTAGATAGAGCACAGGTATCAAGAACTCCTTCAATGAGATTCTGTTTTAGTATTTAAATCAACTGTACCTTGCTGGAAGGTTTTTACAAAGGTCTTGCCTATAGGATCCTTGGGTTGCTGGAGCTTTGAGCTTGACCTGCAGGACCAGCCTTCTAGCCCCACAAAATTGGATCATCTTGTCCCATAAACAACATTCCAGCATGACACCTTGACTTAGGAGATCTATGAACAGACAGAGAAATCAAAGCTTGAGAATTGCGAAAGGAAGGAGAATGAAGTTCTGCTCTGGTTCCAGTGTAGCAAGGACCAAGGGGTGAACTGTTCCTGTGTGTGTTACTTAGTGATCATTTCACCCCAATGCCTCAGCTCTCCACCTCTTGTCACATGGACAGTCATTAATTTAGCCATTGTTGGCATGAAGCCGAAGGGCTGAAGTCTTACCAAAAAAAGTGTATGTTAATTAATGTGCCAAGTCTGAACATACACACAGGAGCAGCAATTAATTTGTTTTGTCAGTTCAGGATAAGTTTTTCATAAGGGTGATTGTCATGTGGGATTAGCATGGCATTTCCTTCTGAAATTGCTAAAGCTGGCTCAGGAGCACGGGAGACAGAGGGGTTCAAATGTGGGCTGGTGTTTGTCCTCACCTGTGATCCACAGCCAGCCTGCTTTGTAGCCTGTTGCTCCATGGACAGGCAGGAGAGACTGTGTGGGGTTTTGGTCTGGCCATCACCTGGAGGAAACCATTTATGGATCAGTAGCTGGTCACTTTGGAGACTTTGGTTTGGACAAGCTGGAGGTACAGGGCTTGGAGATGACTGCTCTGTTGTCAGACAGCTATTTCTGGGCCTGTTTTGTTGGGGAAAGGATTATTAATGTGCTCAGAAGAATGCAGAAACAAATGCTGACCCTGGGGAAGCAGGTGTCCCTGATTTCTCCATGGTTGTCCATGGCACGTTTGTATCCATCACCACCTCCATTTGATTCCCAAAATATATCAACTGGAGCCAAAGTCTTGCTCCCTGGTTTTCAGTCAGTGCTGTATTCCTAGCAGGCTAGTTCTCTCTCTCTTCTTTTTTTTTTTAAATTTATTTTAACATTAGCAATTGTGACTACAGAACAATCATACTCCAAGTTGTGTATCTGTATATATATAATTATAAACATATATATAATTTTTATTTCAGTACCCCAAAGTTACCTGCGCATTGCACCATCTACCTCCACTGCAAGAAACCCAGTCCCTGCCTCCAGGAGGTCTATGTTTGGAAAAAGCCAGCTAAGCAAGTGCAAAAGAGGAGGTATTTCAGCTAGAGGAAAGCACCAGAGAGTTAATTACGTGCTGGAGTGCCCAAGCCTACACGACTTCAGTCGCTGAGTATTCAGGGTTACAGCTTTCACCTGGCTCTGGGAAACAGGGCTGAGAGAAAGGGAGCTTTGGGCAGGACTGTGTTGTCTCCTGGCTCTGGCTGTCAGTGTAAGTTCCTCCTGGGTCTCTTGGGGTGCTATGGAGGATTTCCTTGTTCCTGGAGCAGGTGGGGATGATAGGGAGTCCCCCGTTGCTGATGGAGCAGGCGGCTCTCAGAGCTGAGCCAGCCTTGCTGCTGTCCCTTTCTTCTATGCTAATTCTGATGCTACTGGTTACCCTTTGCCTTCATGGCAGTATTAGTATGTTCTTACCTGTTCTTACCTTTTGCTTCACAAAATTTTGGGATCTTCATGCTTTTGGGGTTCCTACTCCTCTCCCAATGTATTTTAAAATTGGTCAAGGGCTTTGAGTAGGGACAAGTCAAATACCTACACTTGTAAGCTCACATATTTGCTGTGTGGGCTGAGTGGCTGCCTGAGCCTCGATGCTGTGGGGAAATCAGGCTGAAAACCAAAGGCATCTGTTGTATGGCGTTTCTTCTGTTGTTGGGGTTTCTTCTTGCTTTTTAGAAGTTATGTCTTCTCTATTGTATGATTTTCAATAGGATAAGATTGTTCATTTTTTTCTTCTCCCTTTTCTAGTTCTTCCTGTTAAAGCAAAGGGATAAACCTCCTGAATAAACAAAAAATTAAGTTAAAAGCTGGTGACATAAAAATGTAGTATTTAAACAAGTCTTATGCTCAACACCCAGCCCCTAAAGCCCATGTCAATTATGAAAGCTACTTACAAGTAAGCTGTGTGCAGTCCCCATTCCCATGGAAAGTTTTGTGTGCCCATGGAATCTGCTTTGTTCCTGTCCACAGAACCGGAGCCTTTATCAGAGATGTGTTCGTCAAAACTGCTAAATATTCTCTCTATAAAAAGGTAATTATTTCAAAAAATTGATGTTTTCTGCTGACAGTAGAATAAACACTGTTTGAGATTACCCTATAATTCTCACATGAAAGAGAAATCTTGACCCAGGTATTTACTGCTTTTGCCCAGTGAGCTGACACACCTGTCTCTGTTTCTGTGAATTCCAGAGAAGAGTGTGAATAGTTACAAGAAGCTTTGACTGACATGTTCTCAAATGTCCCAATAAAGTAACTCACCTTTTGCTTTTTGCTAGGAAGTGTGGAGTGAATTGCAAGAGGACCTATAGCCTTCTCTCCTGATGCTCCCTACCCTCTACCTATGCTTTTGAGAACAAGAAACTTTTCAGCAAGATATCTCAGTGTTGCCTCCCTGCTTGAAAGTAAAATGCTGCAGTTGTATTACTGTATTCCCATCTGTTGCAAACCTGCTTGGGTCAGACAAAAAGGGGTGAGGGGTTGGGTGGGTATGAAAATGTGTAGTAAGACACAGAATCATAGAATCCTGTAGGCTGGAAAAGCCCTCTCAGACCATCGAGTCCAACTGTTCCCCCAGCACCGCCAAACCCAGCACCAACTCATGTCCCCAAGTGCCACATCTACACTGCCTCTCCAGAATGGTGAGTTCACCACTACTCTGGGCAGCTTGTGCCAGTGCCTGACCACTCTTTTAGGGAAGAAATTTTTCCTGAATATCCAATCTAAACCTCCCCTGGCACAGCTTGAGGCTGTTTCCTCTTGTCCTGTCCCTTGTTCCCTGGGACCAGAGCCCGACCCCCACCTGGCTGCACCCTCCTATCAGGCAGTTGTAAAGAGGGAGAAGGTCCTGCTTGAGCTCCTTGCAGGCTGAACCCCCACCAGCTCCCTCAGCTGCTCCTCACCAAACTTGTGCTCCAGATGCTTTCTAGCTCCATTGCCCCCCCTTTGTACCTGCTCTTCTCAGGGAATGTTAGTCTGGAGCCCCATGCACTGATAAAAGCAAAGAAAGCTGGTCAGTAGAGAGGGTCTGGCACCACTGCAGGCTTGCTCTAGCTATTTATGGCCAAAACAAACCATGAGGAAAGGACCTCCAGAGCTAGTGCTCTACATCCCACCTGCTCTGGATTGTGAAATCTTACAAGAATCTTCATGGTTGGTTCAAGCACTGATAGATTTTTTGGTATTAATGACTCAAAACACCCGGATTTACGTTGTTCTGTCCCTCTTGAGAAACTTGTCATGACACTGCTGTCGGAGAGGCTGTGCAGGCATCCCTGGGAGAGCTGGGCAGAGCAGTGTGGTACTGCCTGCTGTGCAATGTCCTTGGGGTATGGGACAGCTGCTCTGTGTTTGAGATGAGGACACGAGCCTGGTGCAGAGTCCTGGGGCTGCTCAGCCTACAGCAGCTCAGACCTTTCCACCCTGCTCCCCCCTTCCCCACATGTGCCGCAGATCTGGAGAGCCCTCCTGGCGCCTCGCACGCTGACCGTGCTGTCAGGGAGCACTGATGGCTCGGGGGCAGAGAAGAGGTTTTGGAAGCCAACCTGGTTTTCTCCGTGTTGGTGCCAGCAGGTGGCAACAGCGCCTTGCAGCCCCGGCTCCTCGCGGCAGCCGGCAGCCCCACGCGGTCCCTTGCAACAAGCGGCTGCGCTGCTCCTGCCAAATGCCCGCTGCTCTGTTGCTGCTCGTCCCTTTCCTGCGTGGGTCTTGTAGCCCTTCGTGCCGGTGCATGAAGCGGTGCTCCAAGCCAGGAACTCAAAACTGTTCACTCAGCCTTACAGCAGATACCTCACTTCCAAAGGAGGGTGCAGCAGGCTGGGGAGCAGGGTGGGTGGTGGCCTGGGCCTGGATCTCTGTCCTGGGACTCTGGGCTTTCCTGCTGTGTGAGTGGGGCCAAGTCTCTTCCATCTGCCCTGGGTACCACATCAAAAATTCAGGCACGGTGAAGGTAAACCAACAGAGAGTGGAGTGTATCATGGAGGGTGACAATAACTGTGCAGGGAGATGGCTGCAGCCGCCAAGTGACTGGGGACGTGGTGGCTGGGTGATATTAGGTGTGGCACCTTAGCTTTGGAGTCACTAAAGGACATGGCATGGGGGTTGGAACGAGATGACTTTTAAGGTCCCTTCCAACCCAAACCATTCTATGATTCTACAATTATTAGCAGCAGCAGCTTAGGCACCTTGAGGCTGGAGAGCCCTGAGAAACGATAGCACTTTCCTAGCATGAACAGAGCTGTGGAGCAGAGTGGTAGGCCTGAGAGCTGGGTGTTAAGTGCTCTTCCTAAAGGTAGAATTACTTAGCAGGATAGATGGGGGTCAAACTTTCCTGTCAAATGTGCTGCAGAACAACTCTCTTGGTGCTGTGGTGCTTGTTGGAGAGGAGCTATTTCTGGCTCCATTTGGATACCAAGAGACTGGAGTGATTTTGTGGCTGGAGTGGTACTGTGGAGAGCAGTGATCTGGAAGAGCACTACTGCTGCATGATGCAGTTAAGCAGTCCCACTATAGGAACAGAAGGCAGGTTATCTTCTTGACAAGAGGATCCTTTTGAATCTGTCACGTTCCCAGGGCATATGGTTTTGCCCAGTGCAAAGTGGAGCTTTCAAGCCCTAGGAAAGAATGCACTTGTACAGAAGGAAGCAAGAGCTGGACTCACTGGCAGTTTTACTCTTTGCTGTGGTTTATAGTTTGTGTCTGGACTTGGCCCCTGACCTTCTGTATAGCAGATGCTACTCAAGCTGATGCCAAAACAGTCTCTGCCTGAGCTTGCAAGCTACATTGACAGTTTAAAATGGGGATGTTCTTCCTAGTCACCTTTCTTTTTTGGTGAAGATTTTGAAGTGCAGCAGTACCTTACCTG
This sequence comes from Daphoenositta chrysoptera, assembly GCA_013397915.1. NCBI lineage: Eukaryota > Metazoa > Chordata > Aves > Passeriformes > Daphoenositta > Daphoenositta chrysoptera. The sequence continues at coordinate 117,671 of VZRO01004902.1, read as the reverse complement.
AATTCAGCAAATGAAAGGAGGAGCAGAGAGCACTCTGAATCTAAATTGCTCCTCCCTTTGGTGTAAGGCATAGGATATATTAGTTCTGCCCTGTTTGGGTGCATCACAGCTATTGATAAGAATGAAGTGATTGCTTTATTTTGGCAGTAGTGTCCTACTCCAGGCCTTAAACGGTGCTCATTGTAGGAAGGCCAGGGAGAATTTAAAGAGAAATCCATACCCTTACAAGATAGATCAGTCTCAGCTGGTACTGTGTGAATCCACTGGCTCTGACGATGGCTCTTCAGATCTGTGCTTGTATGGAGACTGCAGCAGACTGTTAGAGCTACATCAGTCTCCTTCCTGCTTTCAGACTGTATCACTACAAATCTTGCAATATTGGCTGCACAGGGCTGATTTTCTGCTGATATTGTGGCTCTTAAGGCTGTCTTGAGTGTTGAGCAAAGAAAAGAGCCTTTATCTCTCCTGCTGGCAAAGTGGAATAAGCGAGAGTGGTGCTTGCAGCTGTAAAGCTCAGAGTGCAGCTGACACTCCTGTTGGCTCAGCAACCCTTTGCTTCACACAGCAACTAATCCCTAAATTAAATGAAGGTTCTTCCAAGCCGAGAGCATGGAATGCTTGTTTTTCCAAGTTGTGTTTCTGGGTAGTGGTAGCAGGCAGTTCAAGAGGATTGAGCTGAAATCTGGGTTCTTGCAGGCCTCTTGTGCTGTGCAGAGGCAGGAATAGATGTGGCTAATGTAATTCTGGAGAGATTTTTGCTTTCCTGCTAGTTTCTTCTGGCTGCCCTGGAAGCTGTATGCAGGTGAGTGGGGAGACCCCTGTTTAATTGAGCTGTAAGGGATAGTTGCTGTCATGTACTTTATTTGGACGATGGACCTGTCACTCACTGAGTACTTCAGGGGTAACTCCTGTCTGGTACCACTTAATACCTATGGAAATTGTTGTAAATCCTCCTTGAAACAAAAGGAAAAAATGCTCTGCTGGAACTGATAGTGTGGCATTGTGCTTCAGTGGGTCAGACCTGCTTTTAAACTGGAGCTGCTAAATGTGGTTGAATCCCCTCTGAATTATCCACCCAGAAAAATAAGGGGAAAGATAGCGCTATCCAGAACTGCTGGAGAAAATAAGCTTGTTTTGGTTGCATGCCTATTGCCTGTGCAGATTGGCCAAACACCTACTTTCTCACTCCTGTCCAATTTAGGAACAGGAATATTCAGCTGTAATTCTGGTAAAACCACAGTGTGGTCACACTTGTTTTTACAAAGATCTCTGCAATTCAAAATTATTGAATTTGGGAGTGTTTCCAACTCATTCTAAGGTGCTTCAGACCCCTCTGTGTTCCAGCTTTCCCCTGGGAAAATTGCATGGTGCTTTTTGTACTTCCACTTGCCTTAACTGCTGCTTTGTGAGGCCAGTGCCAATGTGTGTGAGCCATTTGGAGACTCTTGGGAATGAAACTCAGGCCTTCTATAGTGGAGAACCACGGTGAAGTAAACCCAGTGTAGTGCTGATGCCTGGGTCTGAGTTCAGCATGCAAGGTCTCATGGACAAAAACCTAGAGGACTTGACAGCTGATATTACCCTTTCTGATGGCATTTTTTCTTATCAATACATGTTTTTCAAGCCATTAAACTAAAATATAACACAAAATAAAACCAATTATTCAGATTCATGTACTTCAGAGGAAAGAACTGAATTAAACTGAACTGAATGCATGCTCCCATTAACTCCCAACACACCTTGTGGAAGGGAAAACTAGCAATTAAAGACAGATTCCTCTTTTATTTCATAGAATAGTTTGAGTTGGACAGGACCTTTTAAAGGTCATCCAGTCCAAGAGCAAGGACATCTTCAACTAGATTTGTCCAGAAATGTTTCAAAACAGGAATATACAGTTACCTGGTTGAGTGAATAGTTGCTTGAATTAGAATGCTGAAGAGCTTTCTGTCTTCTTGTAAAGCAAGAAGGTGCAAAGCTCCCTGCTCTTTTAGGCCTCTTTGTGTTGAGTGCCAGCATCAAACTTCTGTCCATTCATGAACACGTCCTTGGTCTCTGCTGTCTAGGCCAAAGCCACCATTAACAGCTCTGTCCCATGAGGTTCTGCAAGGTTCAGTCATATTTTATGTAAATCGCTCCAGGTCACTGCAGTGTGAGACTGATGAACTCATGACTGCTTCTAGAACTGAAGTCACAAAGATTATATTTCTACTAACAAAATACTGTCTGTATGTTAATGCCAGCAAGAAATTTTATCCTGCCTTGGCTTCTATCCAGATAAACTGCTCTGTGGTTTCCAGGATATGGGAAATCGGACTTTAGGTGAAGAGATGCTTTGGGAGTTGGTGAGGGACACAAAACCTGTACAGGTCTGTGTGAACCTGATTTTGCTCTGATAACTCACGATGACCAGCATCTACTTCTTTTATATCAAGATTGTCTATTAAATTACTCATGCTGTACATCTACCCTACTTTGAGGCTTCTACTGGGAGCACCACTGTACCTTCAACGGCAAACATTTGGCAGGAAGTGTACAAGACAGCTGAGTGGCTGCTTGTCTTCCTCAAGGAGAGGGAGATGTGTTAAGTGGCTTCTAGGGTCTTGGTGGCAGTGAAAAGCTACCTGGGAGTGTTCTCTCATTGCTTTCTCCTATCCAATGCAGCAGTTCTTAAACTGGGATTTGATTGTGTGTTACTTCTTACCGTCTTTGCCACATGGAGTGATGCTGAACAGCTCTGACTCCTCCTTAAACCACGAACACTTCACTTGCAACTTCTGAAGTAACTCCACGCTTCCGATGAGACTGGTCACTGGAATGAGATGCCTCTCTCCCCCAGAACTGTACTTTTATGAGTTTCTGCTTCATTCTTTGAAAACACTTCCCTTAATTCTATTTCACTTATTAACCTCCTCCTTGCTGCTGAGAGACTTCAGGTTTATCTTGGCTAGAGTATCGCTGGTTTCTCCCCTAAATCACCTGTGGGACACTGCACTCATTGCCACTTCAGGCAATGAGTTCATTGCTCAGGTGAAACTTGTGGAATGCTAAAGGGATCTTTTAGTGCAAATTTTCACTTAGAGTTTATTCATGTAGGTAAGTAAAGATTTCATAGAATCATTTAGGTTGGAAAAGACCCATAAGATCATCAAGTCCAATTTAAGCTCTTTCTTTGCTGTAAAACAAAAATATCAGAGCTGTGAGGATTTATTGAAATTCTGAAGTGATGGAAAGCATGGCATAAATTTGAGTAACTTGTAAAATCTAAGCAACCAGCATTGCTTATGTTGAGGTGGTTCTTCAGGCTTTTGGTGAAAAGTAATTAATCTTGCCTAATATGTAGTGGATTTTTTTTCCTCTACCTCTCTGGCTCCTCACAGTCAAAGGACAAACTGAATTAGCTCAGTAAGAAAGACTTCTCTGAGCTTGCAGCATCTCAGAAGTCTTGAATTTGCCCCCAGAGAAGGTTTTTGATCTCCAACTGCTTATTCATTTCAACACTTGATTCAATTCAGTACCTGTGTAAGAACGGTTGTGTTATGGTTTTTTTGGTCTTAAGTGCTTTTCCGCATTCCAAAACCCATTTCAAATTCACGTTTGATAGTTTAATTTAGCACTTGAAGACATAATTTTATTTCTATTTTCCTTGCATTTTAAATTGCTTTTTTTTTTAATGTTCAAGGGTGCATACACTAGCAACAGGAAGTTAAAATAGCTTAAGTAGAAAACATCCTGGACATCTTCAGATTTCTGCTTGGTATCAGCTGTAAAATTGCTTAAATACACATCACTTTTCTCCTTTTTTGCTGAGAGAGAAACCATAGCAATGAGCTGTGTTCAGAAACAAGTAAACAGGTGAGTCTGACTCGCCTTCTCATATAAACAAATATAAACCCAGATTAAAATTAGTGACTTCAAAACAAGATTTCCTGCTTGCTGCTTCCTAAATATGATCAAGATTGATTTGAATTACTTTGACTAAAGTGGGTCCACCCTGAGCACCTTTGGCATTTTTTTAACATCTGGCCAGATGTTTGCTGTTGTCGTGCCAGTGCAAAGTGATGCACTAGCACAAAGAGCCTCCTGGCTCTTGCTGAACTGATGGTCCAAGGCCTGTAGCAGTTCTTTTCCAACCAGAATGCACTAGGGAGCCTAAGAAGGGATTGCTAATGTTGGTGGAGTTTTCCTTCTTCCCTGAGCATGGGTGGGCATGTGTATCACCTGACCCCAAACACCTAGAGCAGCTACTGCACCCAGCTACCTTTCAGAGTCATGTAAACACTCCAGCCCAAAGGTTTCTGGGTGAAGTAAGGGAGACAATGAAATTCATGGTCAACAAATGCAAGTTAACGCTGCTTTGGACTCCTACTTGATCAAACTCATGTTTCAGCCTGAAGGAGGGAGTTGCTTTTGTTGAGGCTATTGTATGTGCCAGATTTGGATACCTTGATGTCAGGTAACAGAATGTTGCCATCTCTTTTTTTTCTTTCTCCTTCCCCCTCCTTCTGGTTAAGGTCTCTTCCATCAGAAGCCATGAAAGCTCTCATGTTATAAATGGAGGAAAACCCAGACATGCTTAGCTCACAGGGGGATCTGTTGATTACCTTCTCTCAGCATTTCTCTCTCTTCTGCAGTGGACTAGGAAGCTCCAGATCACCACAGCTGCATTTTCATATGGACAATCAACACTAGTACGATAGCTTCTGTGGCATTTTTCTTGATGGAAAAGCTGGATTTGTTTCCTTTTGCTTGTAACTACCTTGCTTGTACTAATACATCTGCAGATGTGCTCTGAATGGAAAGTTTTTCACATCCAGATGAGAAATAACCAGCCAGCTCCCTGAACCAGTCCACAGTGCCAGCAATCCCTAAATTATCGCAGTGCAATTTGGAAGGATGATTTAGAAGTTGGTATGAGCAGCTGGACATGAAGGTTGCTGTAGCTGACCCTACTGCTGAGGAAAACAGCCCTATACTGCTCCACAGTGAGAGGGGTCACTCTTGTTAACCAGTGCAGCCTTGAAGAAAACTTTTACCAATGTGGAGTTCCACAAAGTCTAGAGGTGTATCAAGTGTTTAGGAATGTTTTGCTGCACTCAGAGTGGAACCGCATCCTAATGGAAGTGCTGTAAGGTATAATACTGTGTATGTAGCAACCGTGCACTCTGAATTTGATCTGTGCAGACTTGAGACATCAGCCTTACCTCCTTGTCTCAGACCTTGAAAATGTAGGTTTTTTAAGGCCATAGCTGCTGCCCTGCCCAGCAATGGAAGCTAAGACTGAAGAGCCTGAAGAGGCTTTCCGAAAGTCACCAAAGGTTTAATTACAAGTAGGCTCACATTCTGAATATGCAAAACTGGAGTCTAAATCCCTTGGAGCGTGTTTAGGGCATGAAGATGTGTACAGGGTAGAGTCCTGCCCAGTGTTATCAGATCCAGCAATCCCTTTGCCTACGTAGGACATGTCTGTGTGCCAGCACACGTCTCACAGCCGCAGATGGATGCGTCAGAGCTCACAAATGCTGCTGAACCAGTGCAGAAGTGCCTGTACCCACTTCAGGCTCTCTAATTTCAGGATCATTGCAGGCAGAGGCACCTGCCTGTCTTTACCTGTCCATGTGCATGTATCCCATGTGTGAGTGTGAACTAATCCCCAAACCTTCTTGGTGGTCAGTTGCTAGAATGAGACAAAGGCTTACCCTCTGCCTTTGTTGAATAGAGCTTGAAAGGGAAGAGAACTCTGATCTCTTGGGGACAGTGACCTCATTAGGTGTTTTCTGCCTTTTCCCTTTTGGTGGTAAATATTTTATTTGTGTTTCAAAATAAAGCTATAGTTGTTGAACAACCTAAAACTTTTTATTTCTTTGTGTCTGCTGTCTTCTTGGCTATGAGATGATTGATCCATTCAGTAAAATGTGTCACTTTAAAGCAAATTAGGAGACAGGAGACAAACAAAACAGTTCTATTTATTGAAGTAGGTTCTGAAGCAGACAATGCAGCCTCATCAAAGTCCTAGGTGTAGCTAGAAGCTGCTCTCTTGCAGTGAGCAGCTAATTAACTGCTACCTGAGTAGCAACAGTTGGTTAAACTCTTCTCAGACAACATTACCAGAGTAAGATTCAGAAATATAGGTAGAGATGTTCTATCATTCAACTCTAAAGCTAACATTAAATTCCTGCTACAGTTTCCCCTTTTCCCAGTGTGTACATCAGTTCTGGAGTACACCATAACTCTGTTCTGTCTTTGTCAAAACATATGGATAACAGAGAAGTTGTGTCTACAGTGACAATGGGCATGGCAGTGGGTTAAGAGATGAAAGCTTTGGGTATCAGTGCTAGTTTACATCAGAAACCAAAGTACTGGATTGGTCGCTAAACTTGATGTGTTTAAGTCACTAGACCTATATCCTTCTGAAGAAGAATTGTCTAAAGGCTGTGGAAAATAAGTTGACTGTGACACAGCCTCTTTGGTCTGGTCTGTAACACTCCAAGGTGATCCCATCAAGCAAATGATTCAACTCACTGTATGGCTCTGAGGAGGCTTTAAATCAAGGCCTTCAGAAACAAGAAAAGGGTTCAAAAAGCCTCAGTGTTTTACTTGGGTCCCATTAAACTGCTGCTTCCATGTACTGTTTACCTATTGCAGCTGGCAAAATATTTCTATGTAGAAAGAATTGTTTTGTCCAACCTTCCTGCCCTCCTGTACAGCTTTGCAGCACAAAGCCCGACATTGTGTGTTTGCAGAGGTGATAACTTCACGAACACAGACTCGAAGTGTTGCTGCAAAAATCACATCAGATTGTACGTTAAAAGTGGGTAAGACAATGCAGAAGGTGGTTCAGGCTTGGTTGGGTAGAAGGAGTTGGTCTGGCTACAGTGCCAGAGCATCTTGTCTCTGAAGGGAAACTTCCTATAGCAGGTAGAGGCTAGCGGGGTTGGTTCCCAGAGTCTCTGAAGATTAACTGTATGTCTTTGGCAACTGTCTGCTTCTCAAAGTCCTTGCTCTGCAGGTGTTTATAGCATGGGATCTCTGTGTGTAGTTTCTGCTGGACTTGTGAAGTGGCTGGGATAGGCTCTGCAAGGTGACACACAATAGCTCCAGTCAGAGACAGGCTGTGGGAACATAATGTTGAATGTCCTCCTTGGCCTTTGGGGCAATTCTCATGCTCTTGGAGGCATCTATGTCATGCAGACCCTCTGCAGTGTGCCCACAATTCAGTAGCTATTTTGCTTCAACTACAACTGCTGAAAGGCCTTCCCAGAGACTTCCTTCTCCAGCAGTAGAACTGTTTAATATTGAGCAGAAGCTGTCCACATTTAAACTATGGCCGTGTTCTCACTGATGTGGCTTCTCCAGGGTTTGTTCCCACTTGACATGCTTATAAAATGTAGTCACATCTTTGTGGTCCCCTGGTTTTATTAAAGGAGTGTTCTAAGCTGTTTTGGTCATCCCACCTGAGACAGGAGCTGTGGTGTGGAGCCTGCTCCAGCCAGAACACTGTCATGCCAGGAACAGCTACACTGGAAACAGTGTTTTGGGGTGATAAAAACTGCTTGTGCACTGTTTCCTGTCATTCCTTTGCCACAGGGTTTTTCCCATTATAGATCACATCCTTAAGCATAAACATTCTATGGGAAAAGGGCTCTGATTACATTGACAGCACCTTGGATTGTAATGCCCTCTTCTTTTGTGGTCAGCTGAGCACTAGTTTCATCTGAGAGTGGTTTCCTCTGTTTTTACTTATAGAGGCATCATTCAGTGTGAAGCTGTATTTTTAATGTGTAAATAATACACGTAGAATACCATGCACTGTTGGGTGTGGGTTTTGTAATTCAAAGTTTGGCTTTTTATACACAACTCTCACGCTTCTAGTTTTTGTCTCTTTGCTGCAGGGTGGAAGTTGAGGGGGTGCTGCATGCTGTGACAGTTGGGCAGGGAACACATGTGGGATGAGATTGGCACTCACGGGGAGCTGGGAAGCACTGTGGCACTTGCGTATTTGCCAGATTTCTGGGAAAAATTCTCATTAGTAAAGCAATACTGATATTTAAGCATTCCTCTTTGTTTCATAGCCCTACTGAATAGGGACAGTTTAGATAGGGCCCCCGTGTCAAGCTGTCAGCTGCTGCAGGAAGCTAAGGCATAATTTTTAATGATTTTTCAGCCATCAAGATGGCAAAGGCAAAAATACAATTTTCCAAGACACTATCAGGCCCACTCTGCAGGGAAGAAGTGGGTTAGGGGTTGGCAGTAGCGCAGAACCTCTGGAACCTTGATTTCAGCTTCTGTAGGACAGGCCTTTTTCTGTATTTAAATTTGAGTAAGGCTAGTGGATACAAACAAATTTCTGAGAGAACCTTGGAGCAAACACATCTGGTGCTGGAAATGCACAGTCACTACTGCCATCTTACCGTGATCACCCTGAGCTGAGCTGGGGTCCCAGCTGGCATCACTGCAGGTATATACCTCTCCTTAACCCTGCTCCTCTCCCTGAAAAAGCCAGCTCAGAAAGAAGATCTGTTGCTGAAGGGTATGAGGTACCTCAGCCTTTTCCAAGACAGCAAAGCAGGCTCCAGCAATCCAGTTAACGGCAGCCAACATGCTTTGTGTTAATCTGTGCTTGAGTTGTGTGTTGGATGCTGGCCAGAATGTTCAATACGTCACATAATAAGGTTTTCTCATGCAATTCATTTGTTCTTTTTTATCCCTCAATTTGGAGACCAGCCCTGGTGCAGGTTGTACTGGAGGGATTTATGTGATCAACACCTCGGAGAGGTGTACTTGCCTCTGTCTTTTCTTGAAGGCAACAAGATGTCAGCAGTTACATCTCACTTCTGACCTCCTTTCAGAAAGACTGTGTTCCGAACATGCCAAGTACTCAGTTGCTAATATACGAACTGTTATTTGTAGGGGAGAATTTGTGTTTGGTCTAATAGAATTTCTTGGCTGCAGGAAACTTCTATTATTAAAACTTCTTTTGTTTCAAATCGTAACACAGAAAGCCAACATTTGTATGTGGTTTATTGAGATGAAATGGTATAACACATGCACATGGAAGAAAGCTGAGCATTGCGGCATCAATATGATAATGCTGCAACATGAAGTAGATGTTGAAATTAATTTATAGATACATTGGAACTCACTGAAATGTTTTCTATAACACATTGAGATAAAGTGTTATGGGCAAGTTCCTGCAGTACACTTCATTCTGGATAAACTATTTCCTATCAACAAACACACTTCATTTTTTCAAACCAGACTACTTGTAATTCGGGGGGAGTTGCAAGCACTGCTTGCCTTAGCCCTGAGCTGCGGCTCTCTATGTTAATCACAAAATCAATCACAGAATTACAGAATGGTTTGGCTTGGAAGGGACCTTACAGATCATCTATTTCCAACCCCCTGCCATGGGCAGGGACATAGTCCAAAATTATGGAGGTGACTGAGTTGGTAGGACTAACCCATGCCTAAATATGGCAGTGTATAATTACCCCGCTTGGCTACCATATGAAAATGACTGGCCAACATCAACTCTGCAAAAGCTGCTCTGGGAATCCAGCAGGAATTATTCCTGTTTCGGCAGTGCATTCACCACTGTCTGTTACCTGGGGTAACGTGGTCCAGAAATGGTGCTCCCACCCTCACCTTGAAGTCAAGTCCTTGAACGAAGCCTAGTGAAGAACAACAAAGAGCCTCCTTAAGAGAGAAGAAAGGGGAGGAGAAAGCGTCTCTCTCTGGGTATAACAACCCCACCTCCCGGTTATTTCATCTTCCTTACAAGGCTAAAGCCAGAAGCTTTCCTCTGCGCCTGGGTCCCTTAAAAGCAGGAGAGCAAACCCCCAGGATCCCGGTGGAGTGCAGCCGGCATGTGGAGCTGACAGAGGCGGGGAGGAGACACTGGCATGAGCCCTGTGGAAAGCACAGCGGAGGAGGCTGGTGCTCTCCAGAGAAGTGTGACAGTAACCTATGAATCCTAAAGCAGGTGTCCAGTGATGCAGATCTTCTAAAGAAACATGAAACCAAACCTAAAAAGAAATCACTGAGGGGGAAAAAGTGCAGCATGAGAGGTAAATATATTTTTCCTTGGGACAAACTGAAATAACTGGCTGTATTTTGTTTGAAAATCGTCATTTTAAGTAGGTGTCGGAAACTGCAGACTGAAAAATGCATTTATTAACATCTGAATAAAGACTGGTCTGATTCTGACTTGAAACGCAGCACTGGGTTAAAAACCCAGGTCAGCAGATGAATTCAGGTGCCTCTGAAGAAATTTTGACGTTTCCCTTTAGGCACTCACAGTGTAAAGCTTTTTAAAAATCTACTTTTCTGTTTTTCTCTCTCTGCTATTGCTAGATGTTTTCAAAAAGTAGCATGCACGTTGCTTTGGGAAAAAGCGTGGCACAACCAAAACCTAAACTGAGAGTATGGTAAAGTGTCTCCATCAGTTTGTTTCAGATGCTCCCATACCCCTGTTCTTGCAATAGTGCCATTTCTTCAGAAAGATCCATGACCTACTGAGCTGGAATGTCTGTTGACATCTGGTTAAAGTTACTGTAACTGATATTTGGGGTTCGTTTTTTTTCCAGTGTAATTGAAACAAGCTGAGATTGTCTGCACATTCTATGAAGTCTTTCCATGCTCTGACTGTCTAGTCTCTGATGGGTAATTCTAGAACTGCCAGATCTGATTGGGAAACAAGGAAACACCTCGAGAGTTCAAAACTGCAGCCCTTCTGTGGACCATGTTGCCGGGGATAGTCAGTGGCTGAAAGAAGCAAGACTTTGCCCCTTGTCTGTAAGATGGACTGAGACAAATGTTTAGCAAATGTGATACTACTGACTTTAGCATAACTGTATTCTTGAGCTTCTGATTTACATCTTTGCGATGCTAGAGGACTTACAGATGCTTTTATTTACCAGCTAAAATGAAGAACTGGCCTGTGGAGAAGAGCTGCTGGGAGCTCTGACAGACCTTGAGGACAGAGGATTACGAGACAACTCTGCAGATTCTCATCGAAGGCATTGGCTCAGCCTTCCAGTCAGTGCGTGCAGAGGTGTGGGTTCAGCAGTCGAGGATGGAAGTGCTACGTCGTTCCTCAGTCTTTGCTGCAGAGGTGATGGAGGTGTTTGACAGGTCTCCCACTGACAAAGAGCTTGTGTCCCAAGCCAAGGCTCTCTGCAGAGACTACATAAACTCAAGGCTCATTCAAGCGGGCGTCAGCTGGAGCAAACCCGAGTACAACGCCCCAGTGCCTGGGGGTAAGCTGGCCGAGGTGTCCACCATACTGCTACGACTGGGTGAGTCCTGCTGGGATGGGGGAACTCAGATTGGGTGGAGCAATTCGGACCAGACCACCGTTTTGGAAGAGGCTTTTCATGTGATGATACAGAGGTTTTTCTTCTCTGCTTTTGGCGTTCTGTTTTGGTTTTGGTGATCTTCCCTAAACAGCTCCTTTGTTTGAGTTTCCTCAGTCTCTTGGAGCACTGCTCAGCACAGGGTTTCTGCAAAGCTGCCTTTTTCTGAGGACTTGCAACAGATCAAAATCACAATGCAGTCCAAGAAAGCCCAGCAGCAAACTGATTCTGTGTGCACAGGTCTCCAGGCGTGTAACAGTTCTCACGGTACCTAGCACAGCCTTTCTCACCTGGGCATTTTAACCAGTTTTGCGGTGTTTTCTCCAGATGTGAGTGACTTGATTGCCACAATGCAGCTGGCATCTTCCAGGGCACTGCTGCTGCTGGACTTGGGCTTCAGCAGTTGCTCACCCAGCTTTCATTTGGGGGTAGTTGCTTAGAAAATGTGTTGTTGGAGATTTTATAAAAGCTGCTTTTTAATGGCAGTGTGTTTAATTTTCCTTGAACTGTCTACCTTAGTCATTCAGCAAGACCTGAGTTTTCTTGCTTTTTGCTGGAGCGAGAAGGAGTTGGTTGACGTTGCCTGGCATACGCTGCCATTCGATGCCACCCTCACAGCACAGCAACTTTGGGGGCTTCAGGGAGAGCAATTTGAAGGTCATGCCTGGAAGCTGTGACGTGAAAATGTGCTCTAGAGCTTGTACCAGGAGCACCCAGTTGCCTGGCCTTTTGTTTTGGGTTGTGTAGCATCCTGTGTGCTCAGGTCTAGCTGTTTGTCTTTTGGGAACCCAACACCCTTATTCTTGGAAGTTGCTTCCAACATCCCTCTTTGCCTGCAGGCTGGTATATTAGTTCACATCTGGCTTGGAAACTACCACCAGCATTTGCATCTGATTTAATTACATCAGAGTTCAAACAGGTCGGGTGAAGTAACCATTAGCTGGGCCTAACAAAGTCAGGACCAGGGCTGGTGTCCCTACCTTTTCCCCTTTCTACCTCTTTGATGTTATCCCAAGTTTCTTTTTAAGACAGAGCTGTGTTTCTTTTAACTGACTTTTTTTTTTTTAAATTCATTCTTTTCCCCTTCTTCTCTTCTATACTGACTTTACTTCTGTTTTTGTTTCCAGTGGTTGTTTAGTCTTGGGGGGAATTTTTTTGTTCTTCTGTCAATCTTACTGTCTATTTGTACTCCCTTTCTTCTCCACCTGGGTTGGGGGTTGAGAATAATTTGCTTTCAACTCAAGCTTCTGTGGGCGGCCAGGAACATGTTAAAGGGCAAGCAGGTGGCGCACTGGATCTGAAGGCGTCTCCTGGATGACTCTCCTGTTACTTATCCACGTCCAGATGGAAAGATTTGCTTGATAGTCCCAGGAACTTGGTGCCTTCTCTGAGCAAATCTGTTTGGAGAGCACCATGTGGTACCCATGCAACCAGAAAGGTGAGCAGTCCTCCTGATTAAGATGAAATGTAGTTTCTGTCCTGTTTCTTTAGAAACTCCACTTTCCACATGGCCCATCCCTTTCTTTTCCCCTTTGCTGCTCAAACTAGCACAAGGCCAACTGGTATCCAGCCACCTGCCAGGAATGGTAATCCTTAGCCACTTCCTAAGCAGTGCAACAAGCCAGACCAGTTTTTTCCTTCATGATAGTGGTGAGAAGCCTGTGGAGATGGGAAGTTGGAGTATTTCCTAGCCCACTTGCACACAGAGAACTGCCTGGTGGGCCAGCAAAGGTCCTGGGCACAGGCAATGCAGTTGGGAGTCATTGGGAGGGAGACCCCATCAACTCAGTGAGGCTTAGCAGCTAATTAGGGCAATTAATGAGTCAGGCATGGTAAAACCAAATGGTATAGCCAAATGAGGCACCCCAGACCAACCTGTTGTGTCTGTCATAGGCCTGGTTTACTTGAACTTGTATTTCCTCTGGCCAAGGCCCAGGGAGGTGCCCTTTCACCAGTGCACTGATCTTCTGCACATGGGTACTGTCACTGGTTCCCTGCTAATTCCTCCATAATCACTGGAGGAAGGAGGAGAAGCCCCCAAATTACTCTAAATACTGCAAAGCTGGGTGTCAGAACAAGGACACTGGAGCCCAGCACCAATGCATCATATGGCAGGAGAGGTCCTGGGGCTGCTGGGGCAGGGAGGCTCTCTGAGCAGGGGAATGCTTTCCTGAGCTTTCTTTCCCCAGATGCTCCTGTCTGCCCTGTACCTTGCTGCAGAACAGGGCATATGTGCCTCCAACCAAACCCTGGTGCCTCTTAGAAGTTGTAGCAGTGGCAGGCTACCAAGTGCTGATCCCAGCCTCCTGTGCCTCCCTCTCAGCTAACCAGGGCTATCCCCATTTCCTTACATTTACCAGGAAGCCTGTGTGCTGCCTGTGAGGAGAAAACAGCTGTTGAGTAGTCCAAGTAAGGTTTCCTCTTATCAGGGCTGACCATGTATTGGCAGGTTTCCTCTTGCCATCAAACAGGGACAATCCCACGCTCAGAAAGGGCTGGAAGAGCTCAGCTGTGGAATTGTGTAGAGCTGGGTTTTGCCTGTGCTGAGTGCCAGATAAATGAATTAAGGAGCTAATGACTCTATAACAAGCTCCCAATTGCAGTGACATCTTCCTTTTTACCTCTCATATAAATGAAATTTTGAGGAAGATCGGTTGCCCTTTGGCTGGGCCAAGTCGCCTGGGTCTTGCAGTGGGATATAAAGGGGATATAAAGCTGTTGGGATAGCTCTTCATCTTCCTGGAGCACCCTTGTGTGGGAGAAGAGCACAGTGTGTCCTAAAGCTAAGCCAAAAAGGGCTCTCCGTGCACAAAGGGCCTCGGTCCCATGTGGTGTTTGCATTGTGTCATGCTCCTACAGCAGCTGTGCAACCTTCATTAAATATCCATGAACTCCTACAGAGAGAGAAATCCCTTGGAAACTGGGCTTTATTAATTCTACTACTCAAAAATGGTTTGTTTTGCTACAAAGGAAAAGCTTTTTTGTTGTTTCCCAAGCTCCATAGCTCAGTCCTTTAGGAGGAGGTTCTCTGCTTGTCCTTGGTATTTTTGTCTTGGTCTTCAAGCTGGCCTAACACCTCTTGCCATTTCCCAGCTGGGCAGAAAGCACTCTGGAGGTGAAGGCACATGTCTGTGTGTGTCAGGTACCTTGCTGCTGAGCAGTCAGCCATGCAAATGAACATCTCTAACCATTTGGAGGAGAGAAAGAACTCCAGATTGACTCTCAAGTGCCTGTGTGAGCATAAAATAGCTGAGAGTCTCTTTGTTTAATTAATGTTGTGCAGCTCTGGGTGGATCCTTGGCTTTCATCAGCCTGCAGCATTCTTGAGTCGCTCTCATGCACTTCAGGCATTTTTGTACAAGCCTGGTGGGGTGCTGAGGAAGGGCGTATCTCTCAAAAGCTCACATGGATGGACATGCCTCCTCACTTCTGAAATAAAATGGCATGGCTGTGCTTATCTGAGGCCTGTCTCCTGTGTTGGAGGAAAGGCAGGCAGCCAGCCTGGGAACAGCATTTATATCAGGGATTACTGCAGCCACACCAGGGGTACAGGGCAGCTGCCTGCCTCCTGTCCGTTTAGGAGTCCCAGGCACAGGGCATATTGGGAAGGAGGCTGCAGGTGGTAGGGAATTGCATCCAAACCACCCTAAGCTCCCTGCTGCTTAGACTCAGGTGAAGCTGGGCTTCAGCCTCTTTGGCTGAAGCCATCCCTGGAGTGACCCAACCATAATTCTTCCATGGTGATGATGCCTTTCTCTGGTCTTAAAATTAAGAGCCAAACACGGTTAGAAGGGAAAAGGGGTTTTTTCCCTGGGTATTTATTGCAGCCCCTCAGGTGCAGCACAGCCAGGGGCAATGCCCCAGAGCACACGGAATGCACACCCACGGGCACTCGGGGATCACATCCTGGGCCTCACAAATGAGCACATCCAGCAAAGATTCCCCAGGGAGAGGCTCCAGGGAACCCCCTGCCCGAGGAACCTTCCCCTGGCTGGGCCCAGCTCAGGTTACAGAATGTGTTCTGGAGAGGCCCTTGGTGTCTGGGGCTTTCTGACCCCTCACTACGAGGCTGCCAAGATGTTTGGACTCTTGGCTTAACAAAATACTAAGCCTAAGAATGTGGGCTAGAAGCACTAAGAACATAGAAAAAGTATATAAAAGGGGTATAAAAGAAAAGCCAAAAAATCATCATGGCATCAGCGAGAGCAGGCCTCGGTGCTGTGCCTGCTGACTCGTGGCTGTCTGTTCCCAGGGGATGAGCTGGAGTACATCCGCCCCAACGTCTACCGGAACATCGCCCGCCAGCTGAACATCTCGCTGCACTCCGAGACCGTGGTGTCGGACGCCTTCCTGGCCGTGGCTGCGCAGATCTTCACCGCAGGTACGGAGCCCAGGCAGGTCCCCAGGCAGGGCTGCGTGGGAAGGAACAGCATGGAGCCGTGTTTCTGGGATAGCCTGGAAAGTGGGGCCTGGTTTCTGAAAGGGCTGTGGGCAGTTTGGCAGCGTGCCCTGCTTTAATGATTTAATGAGAGCTGCTCTCCGCTGTCTTCTGGCAGGGAAATGTCCTGGGCTGGAATATCCTTGCGAGGGTTCTGTCTCATTCTAGAAGGCACCTCCTGCCCTTCCTTGTTAGGAGGTGGTTGTTACCTCATTGCATGGGGGGGTTGCTCATTCCAAGCTTCTTTGCTCACCATTGGCATCTGCAGAAGATTCATTGCATGGGAGTCTCCCTTGTTCCAGCTCATGCTGCTGATGCTGGGAGCCAGAATCAACTCATCACAAGGGAGTTCCTCTCCTCCTGGCTTCCTTTCCCACAGCAGCAACCAGAATTGCAATGGAACCTGCTGCTTCTCCTTTCTTGTGTTGGGGAAGCCTTGGTCCTTAAGGCTGTTCCAGATGAGCAGGTGTTTTGAGCTTTCTCCCTGCTTGGATGTGAGTGTTCTGCTGCTGGTGTTAGACTGGTTCCAGAGGTGATTGTCAAAAGCAACAATATGCCCTATGCTGTGTTCCTGCAAGGGAACTTCAGCTTTTCCTGGAAACAGTCTCTGCCCACAACTGGTAAAGCAGCCTGTGGGATTTCAGAGAGGAGAAACCTTTTAGACAGATTTATGTCAGGCAGGTTCTGACATGGCTGTAGGTTTTCTGCAATGTCTTGTTCTGTTGTCTGTGGAAGGGACAGTAGATGTTAAAGAGGGGAAACAAAACCAAAAAAAAGGTAAGAAAACCCAAAGAAAGCAACTTGCTAGCAGCATAGCAGTGTGAAAGCACTGGAACCAGTGATAATAGCATGGGAAGTGTCACAGGATGCAGGGACTCTTGTCACTTTGGGAATAGTTGCTACAGGATAGAAGTCCAAGTTTCAGATGTACTTTCAAATAGTCTACCTCACTTAAAACCTTCTCATCCTTACAATCAACTGTGCTTCTTTATCTGGAACTACCTACACTCTGGAGAAGCCCTGACATGCAGAAGGTCTGAAGTGTATTGTGGAGAGCACAGATCTTCCCCAGAATCATAACAAGGCAAAATAGACTGAGAGGGACTGCCTGAGCAGGGCTTCTGGCAGGTCAGGCAGGGCAGATTTCACTCCCTGGGTTAGGGAAATTGATGCTGTGTCATTGGAAATGGCTGGAATTGGACTGTGTGGCTGGTACTGCAGCCCTCAACAGCCTTTAAGAGCATGCCTGGGGTGCAGCTTGCCTTTGCACTGGGCTGACTTGGGAGGCCCTGTGAGCTCAGAAAGCAAGAGCTGGGAAAGCATGGCAGGAATGTCTCGGTGTGGCTGTGTTCAAAGGGCAGGTGCTCTGTCCTGTCCCTTAGTGCTGAGCTTTGCTTGTGTCAAGGCTTACAAAAAACCAACGGTCCAGGTGACAGGCTCAGGTGCAGTTTGCATTGTGGGTGAGCAGGTGATCTGAGATGGCTGCAGCTGACTACACTGGGACTCGGCCACCTCCAGAGCTGAAGAGACACAGACAGCTCAGCCAGAGAGCCAGGAATGCTGCAGGTGCAGCAGGCTGTGTGTGCTGTGCTGCTGCATAACCATGATGCTGGGGAGAAAGCCTGCTGCCTCCTGGGAATTCTGCTTCAGAGTATATTGACAAATTCATTGAGAGCTGCATTTTTTTGGGTGTTCTTCAACTTCTCAGCTCAGGAGCCAAATGTTTGGGTAGTTTAAAGTAGAAATCATATCTCTTAGTTCTAAACCTGGGTTTTCAGGGTATTAAGAATAGAATCTGGACTCAGCCCTCTGAGGCTGACAGTGCTGGAGACTTTGGACTCAAGCTCTGTGGACAGTGCTGCCCCTCCTCCAGGGACACCCTGCTGCAGAAATAACTGGTAATGTGCTGGTTGCACAGGGGCTGATTCAAACCTTTCCCGAGCTCTCCGTGCTCTATTCTTAATTCTTTCTCATCTCTGCTGGGACTTGTGTATCCAATTGCTTTTATCAACTTGCTACTGGAATTTCTCCTGGGTAGAAGGCTGCTGAGTGGCAGAGGGGGAGGAGCTTGTTGATTTTTAACATTCCTGGATCCCACTGCAGTCTCAAAACTCAGCATTTAACAATAAATCCAGCAAATTGGAGTTGGCTGTAGCAGCCAGACATTCATTTCTTTTTTTTTTTTCATAGTTCAGAGGAAAGAAGCTCTTATTGAACTAAGGAAACCAGACTCTCAAGTTCAGTCTGAGTTTTCATGCCAATTACCAAGTTTATTAAGAAAACAGCTACAGTCTGACACTACAGTGCTTAGACAGCTTGGGGAGCCCCACTGGTCACTTACAATGCCTTGCCAGCAAGGAAGCAGGGGATTTTGACCATTTTTTGCTGGAGAGATTTTCTCCTTAATCTTTTACATGTCTGTCTTCCACATTCTGGTCTGGTTTTGAGTCTTCACACTGTAGCTCTGTCTGTGCTCACTTCTTGTCCACACTATCTGCAAGTCTTGACTAAGCCCAAAACTGCCCTGAGCAACCTGTTTCAATGCCTCTTCTTTCAGTGAAGAAATTTTTGCTAATACCTGGTCTAAACATCACCTGGTGCAATTTGGGGCCATTTCCTCTTGTCCCATGGCTTGTCATCTGGGAGAAGAGATTATGGTAAAGCTCAAGGTGTATTTTGTTCCCCTGTTTCCAAACAGCTCATTCATGATGAGGAGAGCCCATCTCTGTGGAGAAAAGCACTGCAGAGCCCTGATCTGCTTTTGATGGTAAAGGATCTGCAACACCTTCATCTCTGTGATGTTACCACTGGTTCTTGTATGTAGTCCAAAGCTGCTCTGCAGGTAGCAGGAGACTTCTCCCTAACTTGAACAGGCTTTGGTTTGGGGCCTGGCTGAGCTGACATTTACCTCAGGTGTTTAAACAAATGCAAGAAAGAAGAGGTCACTTGGTAGAGAAACAGAAGTAGGAAAGGGAGAGGCATTTTCCTTTCCTAAATGAAGCAGTTCTGTCCTGTTGGTAAGAGCTGCTAGGCATGGGGACTTTTTAAAAGCTTTCAGCCTGGTTTTTGCTGGGTTTGGTTTTTAATCAAGAGTGCCTGGGCTGCAGTGAACCTTGTGTGACAGGGATGTAGGGTTAATGCTTTCTGAGGAGAAAGCACTTTCCCTGCTGGAGCAGATGGATGTAGATGAGGGGCCACTGACTGGTGCTGTTGACACACCTGAGGGATGGGATGACATCCAGAGGGACCTGGACAAGCTTGAGAAGTGAGCCATGGGAATCTCATGAGGTTAAACAAGGCCAAGTGCTAATGCTGCATCTGGGTCAGGGCAACCACCAGGATCTATCCAGGCTGGGGATGAACAGATCAAGAACACCCCTGGGAGAAGGACTTGGGGCTGCTGCTGGGTGAGAGCTGGACATGCCCCAGCCCTGTGTACTGGGACCCAGAAACCACCCATGTGCTGGGCTGATCCCCCAGCGTGGGCAGCAGGGGAGGGGGGCATTCTGCCCCTCTGCCCCACTCAGACCTGCCTCCAGCCTGAGGGTCCCAGCACAGGAAGGACGTGGAGGTGCTGGAGTGAGTCCAGAGGAGGCACCAAGATGATCAGAGGAGGGATGGAGCAGCTCTGCTGAGAGGAAAGGCTGAGAGCTGGGATTGTTCAGCTTGGAGAAGAGAAATTCCAGGTGACCTAATTGTGGCCTTCAAGTCCCTGAAGGAGCTAAGAAGGAAGTTGGAGGGAAGTTGCAAGGGACTGGAGTGACAGAACAAGGGGGAATGGCACCGCAACAGCTTCACACTAACAGGTAGTAGGTTTTGGTTAGATATTAGGAAGAAATTCTTCCCTAGGAAGGTGAGACCCTGGCACAGGGTGCCCAGAGAAGCTGTGGCTGCCCCCGCCCTGGAAGTGTCCAAGGCCAGGTTGGATGGGACTTGGAGGAACCTGGGATAGTGGAAGGTGTCCCTGCCTGTCAGAGACTGGAAAAAGGAATCTGTTTTGAGACATCTTAGGATGCTTGTGATGCGTGGGCTGCCTGGTAGGGGGTGGGTCAGACCCTGCTCTGGTGAGGTGGTGCCCTGCCCCCTGTGCCCCCAGCCCTGCAGTGTCTGCCAGCCATGGCACACTGAAGGCAGCCCCGCAGTGTTGCCTGACCCAGTGCCTGAGTGACTCAGAGACTGCAAGTCCCACTTGGGAGGAAGGCCCAGGATGGGCCAAAGCTTTAAGAAGCCTGACTAAGAGGCAGGCATATTGTCCTTTAGCCCTGCCTTCATCTTGGAGTTTTACGTCAATGGAACCCAGGGGTTGGTAGCTATATGTCTGTTTTCTGTATCTTTCCCATCTTTCTGTTTTTCTCCCTTTCTTCTTCTCTCTTGTCATGGAACGTGACATTGAATGGGTTTAAAGGTTTTATATGTTCAAAGGGCTAAGTCTATGCGGTGGTAAGTGATGTTATGTTGCATTTACTCTTTTGCCAATGTTCCTTCATTTTCTATAGTTTGCCAGTAAACTTCTGTGTGTTTTTTACCTCTTCAGAATATCTGGTTGGGACTTTCTCCTTTGCATCTACCCAGAGCAAAAGAACTTTGGTTTTAACCCTGGAATTAAGTGACTGGGGTGTAACACTGCCCAGGACAGGGAATTGGACTGAGATGAGCTTTGAGTTCCCTTCCAACCCAGACCATTCTGGGTTTCTCTGAAATGCTGTTAGAAATGCATCCTGCTGCTCCCTCATCACTTAGGCCTTATGACTCGAGCTTCCTGCCTTGTGCACACCCCTCTCAGCTTTTATGTCCCCCAAAGTAAATTGTATTGTCTGGCTGTATTCTCCCAGCTGTGGAAGTGTAGCAGTGGATCGTGTTTCTTTAAGGTCTGATTTTTGAGCGAGACTTTGATGCTGAGTGGAGCAGAGGGAAGTTTATTTGAATAACCTCGGGTGGTGGAGTGCCCTGAGACTGCACAGCCCTGTCTCCTGGCTTCTTCATCTCTCCCCTGGGGCAGACAAGCTCATATAATCAGGAACACTTTCAAGAGCATTCCTCTTCTGCTAATTCATTTTACTCTAGGCTCAGTAGTGTTTACATACCTTCAGCTCCATGGCTGGCCTAGAGAGTGCAACTTGTATTTTCTTATTTTTTATAATACCTTCTAAGCAGCCCTTGTTTATCCCTTCACTTTTCCCATACCCTTTTGTTCCATGTCTGTGAGCAAAGCTTTCTCTCTTTTCACCATTCTTTTTTGGACCAGCTTTCCATTCCGTGTTGTTGTTAGCTCCTGTGCATGTTAATCCACGCAGCAGGGAGCTGTGAATGGATTGTCTTGCTTGGTGATGAGTGCCCGTTTCACCCAGTGTGGATGACAGCCAGGCCTTTTGAGGAATTTGGAGCAAGATGTGTTTTTGCTTCTCGTGTGCACTGGCCAGATGCAATTCCAGCTTCTGCTGAGAGATGCATCACGTTAGTGTCGCTTTGAACCCGGCCTGGACATCAGGGGGGACGAGGCACTGCCCTCTCTGTAGGTTGTGCTCCTCTGCCCCTGTGAAGGGAGTCCTCGAGAGAGACAAGTTACTGGAGCTGGTGTCCTGGGAAAGTGCAGAGGAGGCTGCTGGGGCGTGTTCCCTGCCCTCTCCTGCCTGGGGCTGCGTGCTTGCTGGAGCCCTCCTGGGCAGGGGCCCAGCCACCAGCATGGCCCGGGTGTTGGAGATACCTGCTCTTCCCTTGCTTCCTGCCACACCTGCTGAGCACAAGAGCATAAGCGGTGCCCTGCTGTTGTGGGTGAGAAGCCCAGCCTGCTGTCTCCATCTTCTGCTTCCAGCAGTGGCAAGAGGACTTCAGACAAATGGAAATCAGGAAGGGATTTACTCATCTCCTGCCCCCCATGGGCCAGCTCTGCTCGTAACAGGAAAGGCAGACTGAAGGATTGGTTTGACCCTCTGGAAAGAGGATGTGACCCCTGAGCCCTCCACATCCATCACCATTATAAGCACTAACCAAGAGCTCATTCTCTTTCTGCTGGCTGGTGGAAGGGAGAGGGGTTCTCTCCGTGTGCCAGGGAAGCACTCGCCTCGTGCAAGTCCTGCAGCAGGTACACTGTGGAACAATCTTGGCAGGGAAGCTGGAGCTGAAGGGCTTCCTCTGCATCCTCTCTGGACTGACATGCCGTGGAGCAAACTGCTTTCCTGTGTACTGGGGAAGTCCTGGGTCTCTTGAACCTTTATTTTTCACAGGTTGTGGATACACTTTTCTGCTATTGAAAAGAGAAACTTGGGTTCAAAACAAAGTTAACCAAGACTGGAGCTGTCTTTCTGTACCAGAGTGACTTCAGTCCTGTCAGTCTTCATTACTACCACGTAAATATCTCAGAGCTAATGGACTTGCTTCAGATATTTAAAGAGTGCTGTCAGTAAAAGCTTGGGAATAAGCCAGTGAACTCTTCCCTGGAATTTTGGGTAACTTTTGTTATGTAACTCAAGATGCAAAGAACCACATTTCTGCAAGGATGGAGAACTGTAAAACTGACTTGTACTAAAGCTGAAAATAAGCCAGCTGAGGCTCTAGTCCTGGAGATATCATCAGCGAGGAGTGTAACCCCATAAAGCCCCTTTCATTATGTGTATTGACCTGCACTTGGACAGCCTCTTTCTTGCAGGGAGAACCCCTCTGTCTAGTCCTCTGTGGTTTCATAGCCTCTTCCTGGCTCGTTCTGCTGGCTGTCATGGTGACGCACCATGTGAGAAAGGCAGATAAATAGTGTGAATGCCAAACAGGCAGTGAACTTCCTGAGTGACAGCGCTGGTGTCAGGGACACCGCAGGGTCTGCTCGGCAAATAAAACCAAAAGAAGAAGAACAGTCACTTTAGCTGTGTTAATAACTTCCTCTGATCTCAGGGATGGTTCTGGGGAAGGACAGAGTATCGCAGAGGATTTGATGTAATGCTGTTAGTGTTGCTGTGGAGCCTCAGAAAAGGTTCATCTGTACATTTTGATCTTACATTCGTCATGAAAAATGGGGGTTTTTTTGTAACACTGAATGGATTTTCTTCAGTCTAAAAAGGTATTCCTGTGGCTGACGTTTGAAGAGTTCCTCTAAAGTTTAGCTTTTTTTTTTATTCAAGGAAAAGAAAAACAAGCAATTCCTGAAAGTGTTAGTGCGAGTGTCCCTTTTGAAGCACCAAGTGTAAGACTTGTGGAAATGCTCTGAAATCTGCATGTTTTCCAAAGAAATATGGGGCATTCTGCTGCAGTGAGAGCAGCTCTGAGAAGGCTGGAGCTCCATCCCAGATTTGTTCCAGGCTACCTGGGGATCTGAGAGTGCAATGAATGAAAGAGGGAGACTCTTTACCCCATTTAAATTGTATTTTTGCTTGCTGAGCACATCCAGTTTTCTAATGGTGCATTTAACCCCTTCTGATCCATAGATTGAGTCATCATTGCATGGGTCTTTCCA
>VZRO01004902.1:75622-94180 GCA_013397915.1 Daphoenositta chrysoptera | reverse complement strand
TTCTCTTTCTGCTGGCTGGTGGAAGGGAGAGGGGTTCTCTCCGTGTGCCAGGGAAGCGCTCACCTCGTGCAAGTCCTGCAGCAGGTACACTGTGGAACAATCTTGGCAGGGAAGCTGGAGCTGAAGGGCTTCCTCTGCATCCTCTCTGGACTGACATGCCGTGGAGCAAACTGCTTTCCTGTGTACTGGGGAAGTCCTGGGTCTCTTGAGCCTTTATTTTTCACAGGTTGTGGATACACTTTTCTGCTGTTGGAAAGAGAAACTTGGGTTCAAAACAAAGTTAACCGAGACTGGAGCTGTCTTTCTGTACCAGAGTGACTTCAGTCCTGTCAGTCTTCGTTACTGCCATGTAAATATCTCAGAGCTAATGGACTTGCTTCAGATATTTAAAGAGTGCTGTCAGTAAAAGCTTGGGAATAAGCCAGTGAACTCTTCCCTGGAATTTTGGGTAACTTTTGTTATGTAACTCAAGATGCAAGGAACCACATTTCTGCAGGGATGGAGAACTGTAAAACTGACTTGTACTAAAGCTGAAAATAAGCCAGCTGAGGCTCTAGTCCTGGAGATATCATCAGCGAGGAGTGTAACCCCATAAAGCCCCTTTCATTATGTGTATTGACCTGCACTTGGACAGCCTCTTTCTTGCAGGGAGAACCCCTCTGTCTAGTCCTCTGTGGTTTCATAGCCTCTTCCTGGCTCGTTCTGCTGGCTGTCATGGTGACGCACCATGTGAGAAAGGCAGATAAATAGTGTGAATGCCAAACAGGCAGTGAACTTCCTGAGTGACAGCGCTGGTGTCAGGGACACCGCAGGGTCTGCTCGGCAAATAAAACCAAAAGAAGAAGAACAGTCACTTTAGCTGTGTTAATAACTTCCTCTGATCTCAGGGATGGTTCTGGGGAAGGACAGAGTATCGCAGAGGATTTGATGTAATGCTGTTAGTGTTGCTGTGGAGCCTCAGAAAAGGTTCATCTGTACATTTTGATCTTACATTCGTCATGAAAAATGGGGGTTTTTTTGTAACACTGAATGGATTTTCTTCAGTCTAAAAAGGTATTCCTGTGGCTGACGTTTGAAGAGTTCCTCTAAAGTTTAGCTTTTTTTTTTATTCAAGGAAAAGAAAAACAAGCAATTCCTGAAAGTGTTAGTGCGAGTGTCCCTTTTGAAGCACCAAGTGTAAGACTTGTGGAAATGCTCTGAAATCTGCATGTTTTCCAAAGAAATATGGGGCATTCTGCTGCAGTGAGAGCAGCTCTGAGAAGGCTGGAGCTCCATCCCAGATTTGTTTCAGGCTACCTGGGGATCTGAGAGNTTTTTTTTTTATTCAAGGAAAAGAAAAACAAGCAATTCCTGAAAGTGTTAGTGCGAGTGTCCCTTTTGAAGCACCAAGTGTAAGACTTGTGGAAATGCTCTGAAATCTGCATGTTTTCCAAAGAAATATGGGGCATTCTGCTGCAGTGAGAGCAGCTCTGAGAAGGCTGGAGCTCCATCCCAGATTTGTTCCAGGCTACCTGGGGATCTGAGAGTGCAATGAATGAAAGAGGGAGACTCTTTACCCCATTTAAATTGTATTTTTGCTTGCTGAGCACATCCAGTTTTCTAATGGTGCATTTAACCCCTTCTGATCCATAGATTGAGTCATCATTGCATGGGTCTTTCCATCCTCTCACCTGTTTTCTTTCTTGCTGCAACCATCCAAGAACAGTTCGGTGTGGTTTTTAAATATTAGAACTTCACCAGGCTTCAGGCTCTGTTTTGGAGAGACTTTGGACAGATTCCATAGAGACCTAACACTGTAAAACACTTCACAGTATGCTTGATAAATATGGCTATTATAGATAATAAAGTACGGGGGGCATGTGCCATTGTGCAGCGGCAGTTCTGCATGGGGGCGAAAGGGTTGTGTTTCCAGGTCACTGGTCCTGATAAAAGCCTGATGAGGGGCAGCTACCTGCAATGTCTGAACATGACAGATTTATAACTGCAGTGTTTGAGCATGAAGGATTTATGCCCAGTGGTGCTGGTAAGGCTGGGGGAGCCCCCGGGAGGTGGGCTGGTACCTAGAGCTGAGCTCCCGCACTTCTCACTAACACTAACAGGAAGATGACTACTGCTGGGACAACTTCCATGGAGCTCTTGCTGCAGGCAGGTCAGCCTGGCAGGAAGGCTGTCTTCTGGGAGATTAGATAACTGACCGACTCTCCACCCCTGCACTGTCTTCAGTGGGGTAGCAGAGGCAATGTTAAGTAGGCAGAGTGGCCAAATCCCTGAAGTTACCTGTTTTTCAGGTGGAGACTGAGGCCTAGACCTTGCATTGAAGAGGACACCGGCCCTGATGAGTGCAAGTGGAGGGGTAGGGACTCTGCTCTCTGGTGAGCAGCAACAGGACCCAAGGGAATGGCATGAAGTTGTGTCCTGGGGGTTAGATTGGATATTAGGAAAAGATGCTTCACTAGAGGATGGTGGGGCAGTGAACAGACACCGCAGGGAACGGGCACAGCCCCAAGGCTGCCAGAGCTCCAGGAGTGTTTGGACAACACTCTCAGGCAAGGGTGGGATTGTTGGGGTGTCCTGCGCAGGACCAGGAGCTGGTCTCGATGATCCTTGTGGGTCCATCCAGCTCAGGATTCTACGACTCCTCTCTTCCAACTATGATTCTATGAACCCTCTTGGCTCTGTTGCTTTGCCTCCCTTTGTTGCTTTTGTGCCATGATAGAACTGAAGATGCTTATCATGTGTGCTTTGAGTGTCACATTGGAACAGTGATTAGAAAAAAACAGGAATGCTTTGTCTAAGGGTGTTTAGGATTTCTCTTGAAGACAAAAACCCCAGGTAGTTCAAATTATTTGAATTCTATCACCTCCTGTGCAGCATGTGCATGGCTGAGAGCCAATGGCAATAGAAAACACGGTGGTGCACATCTTCCCTATCCCAACGGTGCCTTTGGGTGTGCTCTCCAAAGCTGTGCAGGCAGTGCTGAGAAGCAATCAAACCATACCGAGGTCAGATTATTTCGTTCTGCTTCTCTACGTGGAGAGTTTTCCCCAGTTCTGGTCCCCTAGAATTTCCTTTCCCCCATGTGGAGAGCACACAGAACTACGGCTGCACGCGAGCAGCACGGGCACATATCATGAAGCAGAGTCATTTCCTTTGATTATTCAAGACTGAACTGAGTGTGTGTGTAAATATGAACGACCTTTTTTCTTTCCACAGGCATAACGTGGGGCAAGGTGGTGTCTCTGTACGCCGTGGCAGCGGGGCTGGCAGTGGACTGCGTGCGGCACGCGCAGCCAGCCATGGTTCACACCATCGTTGACTGCCTGGGAGAGTTTGTCCGCAAGACCTTGGTGACATGGCTGAAAAGGAGAGGAGGCTGGGTAAGGAATGCTGTCTCACTGAACTTGTTTCTGCATGTGCAGACCAGAAAATATCCCAGTTAAGGAAAGTGAGAGTGCACTCCCTGAAGCTTTGTGCAGAAAAAGGCTGTGTGAGATTCTCTCCCACAGCGCTGTGGCCACCTCTGTCCTACTTACACCTGTGCTAGACTTACATAACTCTGTTACTGCCTCGGGGTCCCATCCTCAAAAACATCAGTTACTCTTGTCCTCAGCTTCCTGCATAGCTGAGCCACGATAATTAAATCCTGACCCTGATCTTCTCCAGAGCTAACAGCCAATCATAGTGGGACTGTAGGGGTCATTCCTGTGACAGATTGCCCAGAGAAACTGTGGTTGCCCCATCCCTGGGAGTGTTCCAGGCCAGGTTGGATTGTACTTGGACCAGGCTGGTTTTAGTGGAAGGTGTCCCATCCAGGGTGGAACTGGATGATCTTTAAGATCTCTTCCACCCCAAACCATTCTTTGATTCTGTAATATTCTTGGCCAGCTGTTTTCTAGAAACTGGCAAAAAATGAGGCCTGCCAGCTTAATTCTCATTTCACCTCCAAGCACTGGATTTCTTTGGTCTCTCTATACCCAATGTGAGCATTGGTTCCTGTGGAGGATCATTAATAATAAGAACTTTATTTTGGTGCTGTGGCATAGCTATGTACCTTTCCAGTGACCTCCTCAGCAGACTGGAAGGGCTGGCTGGCTGTGTTGGTGGCTGGAAGCTGGGTGATGTCTGTATGAACCAGGTTCCATGTGCCTGTCTGGCAGGGACACAGACAGTCCTTGGATCCTCTAGTGTGCAGCTGGGCAGATGCTGCTTGGGGCAGAAATTGCCCTGTGACACCACCGAGTTCATGGGACATCTTGTTCCCAAGGCATGCCCTCTTTCCAGACTGAGCCACAGCAGCAAACTCCCTCTTTTCCAAGAGGTGCAGTTCATTCCTGAGCTGTCAGGAAATGGTCAGGCTCCTCACCCACACAGATTGGGAGAGAGCGGCATGTCTTTCTCCAAACTGAGTATTGTTCCTTTGTGCTGAGACTTCCCAGCTGTGTCAGTAGCTGGTTCAGTCACCTGATTTCTTCAGGAGTGAAGACACCTTTCTTGGTAAAGAGGAGCTGGGAAAGTATCATTGTTCTGATTTTGGATCCCTTGCACTTAGTAAGTACCAATCCTAGCATAAATCATTCCTGTCCTCTCTAAAACTGTGTCACCTTGAGGCTAGCTGACTCAGGGAACTGTTTGGTTGGGCTAAAAGTAACCTTTGATTTGAATGCCCTGATCTGTTTCATTTTGTGTTCCAAACATTAATTGTGCCGAGGCAGGTGAAGAGGATATCTGGGATTAAGTAACACTGTTCCTGCCTGTGAATGCCAACCCCTGCCTCGGTATCATTTGAGGCTTACTTTAACTGCATACCTGAAGAGCTGCTTGAAATGTATTCTCTGAAACTTTTTTTTTTTTTAAGATCTAGTTTCATTAAAATGGAAATGTTGCATAGGAATGCATCCCTTTCTAGTTTCCAAGTATTTTTTTCTTTGTTTTGGTAAAACTTGCATGCTCTGATAAGTCAGCATCTTGTTTTAATTTTTGTATTGCTTCATTAGAGTTCAAAACAGAGTGCTTGAATAATTCCAAAAGGATATTTTTGGAAAATTTGTTGCATAGCAAACAAGCTGCAAAACCCATCCCCAGACCAGCAGTGGTTCCGTGCAGCTGAGGAGATAAGTCCACCACTGGCTCCTTCTGCCAGCCATCCCTCTTTGGATGGGCAGCACATTCCTACTGGAGCTGCTGAATCTATGCTGATTGCTCTTGGGATCTGGCCCTTAGGAAGGGAAGCCAACTTCACTGCCCCCATCAAGCACAAGACTGTGAAGGCTGCTGGTGTGAAATGCTGATACAACCCGTTTCCAACAGCCTTACCAGCCGTTCTGGGCTGGGGAAAGGCTGCTAATCCTCCTGCCATCTTGTGCTGTGCTTCCCTGGATGTTCTTCCGCTTGATCTAGGCACTGCAGCAAGGAATTTCCCAGTCTTGTTCGCTCATGGGCCAGACCAAACAGCTCTTTGGTGGAACCCTCTCACCCACTGCCTGGCCTGGCTCCTGTTGGTTTGTCTGGGCATGCCATCCTTGTTCACGTGGCCCCCATCTCTTATGCATCACCTTAGGTTGAGGCTGCCAAGAGTAACCCCCATGCCCTGAGCTGGTCCAGAAAAGACACTGTGGAGACTTTGGAAAGGCATTTGAAATTCTCCATTGAGCAGCAGGTTCCCATGTTGCTACCACAGGGTGGAGAAGACCGCAAAACCCAACTCAAACTTCACAGAAGGAACAAGAAAGAACCTTTGAGACATCATTTTTTCCTGGGAAGAGTTTGCAGCCCCAGTAGTGGCTTTACAGTAGAATAGAAAGATTTAAAAATTTTTAGCAGCATTTGCTACAAAGCAGTGCATGTGACTTGAATTTGTTTGAATAATTAACATAGAACATCAAAGTGCCACTGCAACAGTTTATCAGTGCCTGCCAATGCAAAAAGACCTAAGTAGCTTTGAAGTTTTCAATTCCCCTGCCTTATCAGGTAGGCTTCATTTGGATAACAACAGCTAAGGCAATTGTTAAACAGCTGAGCAATTTCGCTTATCTAAGCAAGCCCCACACAAATTTGTAAGTGCTTCTGAGTGCAGCTCCTCTAGGTTAGAGCAGTGAGGTCATTGCCTTTCGGAGAACATAGCAGGGCTTTAAGGAGTTCACGTTTTCTCATCTGGCAGTTAACCCTCTGCAGCTGTAACCAACCCAGTGTGTGTATTTGGGCCTTGTACTGGCTCACATGAGGCACTACAACCCACTAGAGCTTATATTTCTCACGGATCAGGTACCCTAACGTTTGTGTTCACACAGGTACCTGCAGGTCGTGACTTCTGTCAACTAAAGGGACGGTTTGACATGACTGTGTTTTAAACATGACCCAATGCAGGTCGCTAGAATATGACAGGTTGAATCAGTTCAGACTTTTTTCAAGTGCAAATAGGGGGAGTGTGCTAAGCCATCACTGGAAGTATTCAGGGAGAGCCACCTTTCTTTCCTCCACAATACAGATAAAGTACGTGTAACCACCAGTAGCACATTGCAGCATCTCCTGGTGACTACCTTGGCTCTGCTTGCCATGTTTGCGTGTGGGTTTTCAGCTATAGGCAGCAGTATTTCCACACCTTGGTGCTGACTCAGCTTTCTCCTGTCATCCTGTTTCTTCCCACCATTGCATGCCTGTATTCCTTCTTCCTGCAGACTCTGCTTGTCAGTTATTCATGGGCTCAGCTTCTCCTGATGCTCCCAGGAGATCAGCACTGTGGCAAGGCACCGTGCCAGCCCTCCAGACACGGTGAACAAGGAACTGCTGGAATGTGTGGGAGGCTGCTGTCAGGATAGCTTTGGTCTGTAGGCGATGATGGGGTTGGTTAGTGTGGCTGTACTCACTAACCAGACTCTGGGATTTGTCCCTTCAGCCCCCTTTTCCTTTCTTCTAATGATGAGCAAGGTTGGTCAGGCAAGGCTCATGCATGTCTTGAGCACAGGCAGAAGGAATAGAGAAGATTATTGGAGCATTCATCATCTCTTGTGTCCTGTTTTGGGGAGGAACACCCCAGGGTTGAGAGTCTGCCTTGTCTGTGCTTGGTCAATGAGAGACTTAGGTCAGAAGGCAAATTTGGAAGACTGCTGAACTCAGCTTGTAAAGAAAAGGCTTTTGGGGCTGTGAACATTTGTTGTCCTTGTGATGTGATTATTGTTCTCATTTACTACCCAAAAGGTGTTTCTGAAAACCACACGGGGTTGATGTGTTAATGGTGCACCCCCCGTTGCACAACCACAGTCCACATCTTGTGCTAGGCTGGAGTTTAACCACAACTCAGTTTATAGCTCGGGCAAAGCTTGTAGTTTTGATTCCTGCACCAGAAAATGCATTTTTCTCTCTACCTCTGTATTGTCCACTTCACCCTCTAGATATTTTCCATTTTCTCCTCCCCATGCCAGCTCAGAGCCTATCTCTATCAATTTGATGGGGTTTTTTGGTTTTTGTTTTTTTCTAATCATTGCAGGCCCACTTCTCTTCTTGTTAATGTTTGAAACCGGCTGCCCAAGTGATCTTTAAATGTATCCCACATGTCTCGGAGACATCTCTGCTGGCATATATATTTCCACAAACAAAGCCACAAAGCTTGCATTGCTTTAGATTTAAATTGGGGGATGGCTTGCTTGAATGACTTCCAAAGAAAGCATTCAGGCAAGAGAAAACGTACAAGCAACTTGAGCTGATATTAAACAGGACAATCTCTGGGAAGCATCTGGCTTTACAGAAAAGGATGGGAATGCTGATAGTGCTAAGACCTTTTGAACAGGGAAGGAAAGTTGTGTTTAGCTATCCAAAATGGAAAGTGCTGGATAATCTTCCTGTAGCATTTCTTTCCCCAGGGGTGGCTGAAAAGGGGGACACTTTGCCTCATTGTTGGGGAATTAGGAAAGTGTATTTTGCAGGGCTCTTGAGCCTGATTTAATAATTTTCCATGTGTGGAAGTGTCAGAGGCAACATCTGGTGCTGCAGCAGCAGCAGTGTGATGCCGTGGGTTGTGGGGCTGGGACAGCCTGCAGGAGTGGCTGATGTGGGCCTCTCTCTCTGACCCTCTCTCTTCCCTCCTCATTAGGCAGACATCACAAAATGTGTGGTGAATAGTGACCCCAGCCTTCGCTCCCACTGGCTCGTGGCCGCTGTTTGCAGTTTTGGTCACTTCCTCAAGGCCATCTTCTTCGTCCTGCTGCCTGAGAGATGAGTCTGAGTTGCCAAGCACAACCCCCCTGCCCCATCTTCTCTCCCACTCCAGAAGCAACAAGAAGTAACTGGAGAAGTAATTCCAGATTGGTAATGGAAATCTCTGAAGAGGAGGAAGAGAAGAACTGGGACAAAAAAAAAAAAGGCTTGTTCTCCTCTCCCATCAACTGGGAGCAGATGATCAACAACAGTCTCCTATTTGCAGCCACACGAGCCTCTCTCACCATTAATCCTTCCAAGAATCTTGTTTCCCTGGGTAACTCGCATGTGTGGCCTAGGTGTTGCTGGTCCCTGGGCACCCTGGTGGCAGCCGTGTGGGGCTGTCAGATGGCTGCTCCTTAAGGCTGTGTTGCATGCTTATGCTAGCACCAGGCAGGGGCGAGGAGGAAGGGAATATTACTTGAAATGGGATAAGAAAATAGGAGAGGGGGAGAGTCCCTCCTTCACTCCATGTGATTTCCCTTTCAGTCCTCAGACTTGCCTTGTGTTGATTCTTGTTGTTACATTTGTGCTTAAACTTCATCTCCTCCCTTAGCCCTAACTCACTTGCTGGGCTCTGCCCCATCACAGCATGGTGGGTTTTTAACGAGATAAAACCAAACATTCTGTCAACAGATGCTTCTCCCTGACATGTCTTGGAGATTGGTCTGAGTAGCCGTGTGAGGGGCAGGATGAGAGGGCAATGTAGGTTTTGTTGACCCCTCTTACTGCACTCACCCCAGTCAAACAGGAGAGTAAGGGGAAGTGCTTTCAAGCAACAACTTGGGGTGGAATTTCATCATGAAGAAAAATGTTTTTTCCATGGAGATTTTGTCAGAGTGAAGCATGTAAGTAGGAAAGGCTGGGGGCCACGGGCAGAAACGGGGAAGGAGCAAGTGAACTGCCTGGCATTGTAAAACAGTGAGCTGTGCTGAAAGTAGCTGATGTACGTTTCTCCTTTAATCTCTTCGAAGTACAACTCGTAGTCTTCTTTGTGGCAAACAATAAAAGAAAATAAGTGGTATTTCACTATTGCAAAGGCTATTGTATTTGTTTCCAGACCAGAGTTAACAATTCCAAAAAAGGCCAGAACAGTGCAGAGACAAACACTCTGGCCACGCTAAAAATACTTCAGCTTTTCCCCTGGTAGAGCATGTTAACGTGTTAAAACTGCGACTCGCCTGGGTCACGCCTGGAATTTAACCCATGTTGTTGCCATGTCAGAAACATGCTGTTCTTACCAACAGATGCAGGGCCTCCCTGATGTCAGCAGGGAAGGGCTGTGGAGCTTCCTCTCTGCCAAAGCCTTCTGGAGACTCCCTGCTCAGTGCCCTGCTCCCTAAAGTGTGGCACCAGGCACAGAAAAAACCCTGTGGATTGAGAACATGTGGCACTATAGGGGGTTTTGCTGGTTTTTTCCCCTGATTTCCCTTCCAAGCATTTAGAGGAGGTTTACTCTTCCTCCAGGAGTTACAAAGGGGTCTGAGAATAAAGCAAAACCTTTACTTCTGGGTACTATCTATGGGCCAGGTCAGTACTTGCAGTTAGTAATGCTGTGCTCTGACCAGCAGAAACCCTAGCAGAGGATGTGTAGGAGTTAGATCCTTGGATATTGCTGCTTTTTCTGCTCCAGCCCTTTGCACTTTGGCTGATGCCTTGGCATATGGGGCCAGGCCCAGATTTACCCTTGGTGCTACACCTCCAGTGAAGAGTGCAGTGCCAGCTTGGTCTGCGAGTACATTTTCAGTAGTAAAGCAATTCTTGTGGATCAAAGCCCTTCAAGGGCAACCTCCCCCATCCCCAATCTTTCAACAGAAACACTCACTGAGAAGGAGAGAGCCTCCCGTTCCACATCAAAGCTGTGTGCTGCCTTGGACAGTAGCTAGGGAGACTTTGGAGTGGGTTATACTGATGAATTTCCCAGTGTGGATGCAGGTGATGCAGGGGCATTTTTATGTGTGTAAAGCTTGCAGCAGTTCCCCAGATAAAACGAAATTGCCAAAGGAACATTGAAATTTTTTTTTCAAATTTTCCTTACATAATTATATTGGTATTAGGGGTTTTGCTGGCATCACTCACAGTTAGGATTTTCTTCCTTAGATCCCTGGTAGATCTGGCTATGGAAATTTAGAGCGGGTACAGAACACAGAGGTAACTACACTAATCACCTCTGAGCAGCAGAGGATTCCCTCCAGTCTGCAACAGAGACACTGAAAGCTTTACAGTCCATAGCAGGGGGTTGCAGATTTGTTGTCCTAAAGGAGCTTGTGGAAAAGGAGACTTTGGATTTCTGGAAATACCCTTGCTGTGCACAGACTTTGGCTTGGCCAGCTTCACAGCTCATCAAGTGCAGCTTGCCTTGTGTCTCATGGAGTGCATGGGAGCTGCTGGAGCAGCACAGTTCAACACTGGGACTGGCAACACCTCTCTCAATTTTAGATGCTGTTTTGAAATGTAATACTTAAGGGTACTGGGGTTTTTTTCAGTAAACAAGTGATATCAGAGGATCTATTAAGGAACACAAAGAGTTAAATGCACCAATTAAGTGGATTTAACAAAAAGATAATGACAAGCCAAATAAAGCAGCATTGCTGGAAAGGAATGTGTGTGGGTGGGAAGGGGGTTACAGAGGCAGACAAAGGCTCAGCCTTGGAAACTGCTGATAATGAAGAGGTGGTGGAGCTCCCCTCAAATAGGTTTCAGACTGCTCTGGCTTCTGTCTTCTTGCATTTGCTAGTCCCTGCAAAATACATACCTGAGCTGAACAGTGTGCTGCTCACCTTGCACTTGGGGTTAAAGGAGGGTCCTTTGATCCTTCTCACTCGACCCTGATAACCACATCACCACCAGCCTTGTCACCAAAATAAACAAGAGCAAACAGAATTGGACACATCACTGTGCATTTAGGAACTAGCACTATTGAGCATGATACAAGTGTTTATGTTGTATTCAGTCCTATCTGTAATATTTTGTCATTTTGGAGTACTTCCAGAGGTCCTTTACAATCTCAACTGTTCTGAGGCTCTGTGATTTTTCTATTCCCTCTTCTCTTTTCACCAGTCCTACCTGATGGGATACATCAGGGTTGGTTGTTTATCACCCTAATAAACATTTTCCTTTTAAATGATTCATGAAGGTCCTAGGAGTAGATCTAATTTATTTAGTTGTTAAAGAAAACCAAGAAAAAACAAGTACCCAGGTCAATACTATTGTGCTCCTCCATACCAAAAGCCTGTCTGTTGTTCCTCTTGCAGCATCAAAAACTGAGAACCCCCAAATTAGACACCTCATTCTTTTCCCCCAGTGTTTCCAACTATCTGCTTGAGAAATCTGCTTGTAGTAAAAGCTGCCTTAATTTTTTTTAAGCTGTTTTCCACACATTAAATGTTCTAAGTGAGACTTACACACAAGCTGTCTTGGGGGGCTGTTCCCTGTCCCTCGTGGCCTCTTTCATCCCCTTTTGCTGAAGGGCAGCAGTCTTGGGGACAGGGGACAAACCTCCTCTCAGCACGGGGAGAGATGGCTACTGCTCACCCCGTTAGGCACTTGCAGAATCCAGCCAAGCTTTAGCTGTCTCCTGCCTTTCTGTCCCACCAGAAAAACGGGGGGCTCAGGGGACAGGTGAGGCAAGGTTAGGTGGAGGCATGGGAGGTGCTCAAGGAGAAGCAGGAGGAGGAAGAAAGGGTTGGATAAGGCGGGAAAATGGCATCTTAAGTATTTTTCTGGCTGTGGAATGTTTTGCAGAGGAGAGTTTTGCCTGTGGTTACAGCAGAGGGGAAACCTGAGCCTCAGCTCACCTTTGTTCACAGAACTTCCTCCAGCAAGGATTATCCCACCATCCTCCCCCTCCAACACCAACCCCGTTCTCTGTTTCTTTGTAGTGAACCTACATTCAGTCAACAAAAATATAGGCTTTATCACAAGGGAGGGAAGCAGAAAAGCCCTCTTGGCTTGGGAGTTTCAGTGATAAGCATTTGAGAAGTGCTTATCTTGTCCTAGACATGGCCTTGCCCCAGCAGAGCCTTACTTGTACCTCCCCCGTACCAAACACCTGCAGCAGGTTCACCTTCTCCAGAGCAACTAGTGAAAGTGCTCTCAGTCTCGCAGCAGATGTCACCTGTGTTCCTGCACTGCTTTTTCTCCTGCAAATGGGAAGAAAACAGACTGTGAAGCCCTTAATTTATCAGCCTTGCATCTGTATTATAGACCAAAGTACAGAACAATAGCGACAGGGAGTGAGATTGAGGTTTCCCAGGAAATTGCAACACCAAACTTCCTCATTTTCAGACTTGTTTTTTAGACCCTGAGAAAAAGCTCTTAATTTTTTTTTATTATTCTACTTTTAATGTGCAAAGTCTGCAAGTGGGTTGTTTTGGGGGTTTTTTGTGCACAATTAAACTGAATATGAAGCAGATTGCAAGTCCCTTAGACGGGTTTTTGCAAAGATCAGACCCTGAAGGCATTCCAAAGGCTTTGCCAAGAGCCTTCTTGATGAGGCTCCCGTCAATGTGTGTCCCCTTGAATTTCTTCGCTGTCTTTTTTTTTTTAGGCCAACTATTTATAGTTTTGTAGGCATAAATTTGCCATAGATTCATTATTCTCTTATGGCAATGTGAAAACAATGCATGCTACTAGATTAATGACAGGAAAACAGCAATTTAATGTACTGCTGGCTGAGTCTACAAATTTCTTCTATGCAAGTGGTTTGACAGCTGGAGTTTAAATACTCCCTCAGAAAAGCCTGTAACCTCTTTAACTCTAAACATTTTGACCCACTGGGATTATGAGCCCCCAGCACAGCTAAACAGAGCAATCCTCAGTTGAACTTTACACTGTCACCAGGACCTGGACATGCATTGCATGTTCAAGCAGAGTCTGTGGGAAATGGAGTGCCCCTGGGTCAATCACACGACATGCAGACCATGTCCAGGCAAGGTCAGATGAAAAAAAAAGCTTCCCCTCTCACAGAAGGAAGAAAATAAAGAGTTGGGAAGGGGATTTCCAGCTTCCTTACAAGCGTATTTCAGAGCTTTAACTCAGGAGAAATGTCCTCTCTTTGCCCACAGACCAGCAGACAGCATGGGAGCTTGTCCCCTCCATCACTTCAGGAGGACTTGGTTATACTTCTCTACTGGTGTCAAATACAATCCCCTGTTGTTTCAAATTTCCACTTCTGTCCCTATCCCTATTCCCTCTTGCTTTTGTTCAGCTCTGTGTTTAAGCAAGATAAACTTTTGTTCTGCATTCCCTGCTGGAGGGTGACTTGCAGTGGGCTTGCTCTTGAGTCCTTTCCAGCCGCCTCAAGGGCAGCTGGTTTGGACTTTGGAGGACTATGGGCAGCACCAAGCACCTTCAGCATCACCAATCTGATGGGAACTGAGAGGATGGGCTACTTTTTAGGACCAGCTCCCACAGTGCCTCACCTAACTCTGATTAGGCAGGAGCTGGAGACACTGCACTGGTCCTTGCTATGCAGATCCATTCTCCCAATGCTCTGTGACACTGTCCAGAGAACATAAAACCACCTGAAAGTTGATCTTGAAGCCCTCTCAACATTGTGGTGTTGCCATTTTACTCCTGCTGTGGAGGTGTGGCTGGGGGCTGTGCAGTGGCGACTGCAGGGACATTTTGTACCTGTTTCCCACCAGAGCTGAGCCGGGATTTTCTGGTAATCTAAGAAGAGGATTTAAAAAAAACCCCAAAATAGCCTTTTATTTTGATCTCCTTGGCACTTCAAAAGAACAATTCAATCACCGCTAAGCTGCTAGAATATACTTTGCTCTCAGTTCCTTGGCCAGAAATGGCCAGACTGCCCTTTTTAAGCCTGGCAAGTTTCTGCCAACTAACTCCTTTGCCTTATGCTGTCAGCTTTCCTTCTCAGCTCACTGGTGTTGCTCCTGGGTAAAGGTGTCTGATCCCCATGGCCACCTGAGCCAGCAGGTTGTTTTCTCCCCCGGAGAAGGCATCCTGTGGCTGCAGCAGAGTTGGTGCTCCCCTGAATGCCCTTGTGCCCCATTGCCTGGCGTGTTTTCCCTTTTGTTAGGACTGGCACATGGCGTTTCTACAGGGTGGAAAAAGAGAAAGCACAGCTGGCTTTTGAAGCAAACTCCAAGGATCGTGTTCAAAGCCTCTCCTGCTGCTGAAAGGCTGCTGCTCCTCAAGGTTTGGGTACGTGCTGCTGGCACTGAGTGGCCAGTGGATGCCATGAGCCTGTAATCTGTGGCTAATGGTAGATTACTTGAAGCTGGGAAAAGGTGCTTGGAATATCTGTGCCCTTGGGTTTTATGGCTTAACTGGAGGAGGAGGAGAACAGCACTACTAAAAATACTTAAGTGTTCAAGCTAGCATTTTGTCTCTGAGGGAGAGCGATGAATTCACAGAGTCAAGCCCAGGCTGTGGATTATTGCAAGCAATAAACCTACTGGAGGCTGGAACTAGCTTGAGCTAAATTATGAGGCACCCTTCCCAAACCCTGCAGCACATCAGAGGGGAGACTGGAGAAATTGCACAGCAGCTTTGCCTAAATTGAAGCAGTTTAATAAAAATGAAAAGTTAGTAGAATGGCTTGTGTTGACATTGGATTCACAGCCTTGAGAGGGTTTCTGTGGGGATGAAAACTGGATGGAACAAGGATGTGTGGGGCAGCTGAGTGGGATTTCCTGCCATCAGAGCTGGCAGAAAGGTTTTCCTGTCAGTTTTAGGCTTCAGCTCCTGTTTCAGAACTGGAACTGGAGGAGAAGGAGCACACAGATATTCGGGGATGGGGAGGGCACAGCAGCTGGGAGAAGGCAGCCTGGCCCCCACACCGGGGCTCTGGCCCTTCGGATCACTGCTGCTTCTCGGGACAAAGGGCTCTTTCTATTTGCTGTCTCCCATGGCAAACACAGCTCCAGGGCTGAGCAGAAACAAAATCTTGAGGACACCAGGAGCCTAAACTGTCTATGTGCCAAGATTAATGTGCAGTGATTTAAATCAGCTCATCTAGGATGATCTCATAAAATGTAAAGCACTGAAGGAAAGGAAAAGGGAAAGCTCTACGGGTAGCAGTGTGGTTCAGGAGTATCCCATGGATTCTCAGTGTACTTTCCAAAACCCAGTTATCTTGTGGAGACAGCTTCCTAGCAAGAAGCATTTGTTGACTGCATATATTTCTGTCTGCAGACATAAAAATTTCACTCAGCCCTGTGTTTGAAGGGAAGAAGAGCAGCTGAGAAAACATTTGCCCTTTTTCAAAGAGCTTTATTTACTCTGGGATCAGAATGATTCAGCATGGAGGCACCAGCCAGGGCTGGAGGCAAAGCAGCACTTCCCTGGAAGAGAGAGTTAACGATTATATCAAAAGTGGAATTTAATCCTGCCATCTTTCACTTGAAAGATTTAGGAAAGTGCCTCCAATTTACTCTAGAAACTTCTCGAAGTGATGTCCTTGGGCTTTGAGGGAGTGAAATACTGGGTGACTTGTCTGAAGGAAGCAAGCCATATGCATGGCCCTCCGTGCCCTGTTACCAGGTGGGGAGATGAACATTCCTATTCCATGACAAGAAACTAAGCAAAGAAGGAAGAGTGGAGCAACCAAGGGAGTGAGCAGGGTGATTTAACATCCTAAACCCAGCCTTTTAGGATAACACAGTTGGCCTCTGCATTTGCAGGGTGTGTTACTCCCAGGCCAGCTCTGTAGAGGGAGGCTCTTCCTTTCCCAGGGGTTTGGTGCTCATGGTGCTGGCTTTGGGACAGGCTGGCTTTGGGACAGGGGCTCCTGGAAGTGGCAGCTCTACAGGCAGGCAGGCAGGATCCTGAGCTGCTGCAGTGGCAGTGGCAGTGCCAAAGTGGGACAACAGCCTCCAAGCACAAACCAGTTGTTTTGTCTCCCCCACCTCAGCAACCTAAAGTTTAACTTACGGAACACAATTCTGGTTTTCAATGCTTGGGAAAAAAACAGTGAATTTCCAGCCCAGGCTCTCAGTGCCAGACTCTATGGGTCCCTCTGATTTTTTATGTCCCTTGGGTGGCCAGGAGCCTCAGACCGAGGGGTTGGACCAGGCCTGTGCTGAAGCTGCTCAGAGGAGAACGAGAAGATGCTGGCACTCACTGGTGGCACTGTGAGATAGCAAAAGACAACTCAGCCAAAGCCAGTCCACAATCCCATGGTTGTGCTGTGTGATGAAAATCAGATGGAGCTGGGGTTGTAGTGAGTCAGTGGCAGGCAGAGCTGCGTAGGGGAGTCAAGGTTCAGCAGTGCCCCAGCACACGAGTCTCAAAGTGGAGGGGGGCAACCCTGCATGTGGTTGCAGCAATTCTGTACAAAAACTCTAGAAAAAACAGCCCCTCTGATTAATCCTGGGTGTAAAGGCCAGGTTGGATGTGGCTTGGAGCAACCTGGTCTAGTGGAAGGTGACCCTGCCCATGGCAGGGGGCTTGGAGTGAGGTGGTCTTTAAGGTCCCTTCTAACCATTTTGTGATTCTGTGATTCTGGAAATCAGTGTAAATATGTGTTGGCTCTTCCATGCTGATCTATCATCCCTGCCCTTGACAGAAGACAATCTCCCCTGGGTGCTTTGAGGGAGCTGCTTTCTGCACCACCTATTGCTGTGCAGAGGAGGTGTGGGGCTCAGGGGAAGGTGGGACATGCTGCAGAGACATGGCTGTGTTAAACCTCTAGGTGATGCTGAAAAATCAGTTCTTGCCTTACTGCTTAGTGCCCTGGGCTGAGTTTGCCTTGGCAAACAGGGCTCTCTGAGGTCGGGTGGGCACTTTGGGAATAGTCACCTATGCAGGTAAACCAACCAAACTGGGTGTTGGGTGGGGTGAGACCAAACAGCCTCTTCCTCGAATAGAGGGAGAGGTTTAGAGTGGATATTAGGAAAAATTTCTTCACTGGTGTTCAAGCATTGAAACAGGCTGCCCAGGGCAGTGGTGGTCACCATTCCTGGAGGGATCTGAAAGATGTGTAGATTCACAGGAGACATGGGGTAGTGGTAGCCTTGGCACTGCTGGGCTCAATCAGTTGGACTCAATGATCGTAGAAGGCTTTTCCAACCTTAATCATTCCATGGTTCTATGATTAATCCCATTTTGCATGGCAGACAGCTCCTGAAAGCAGCCTTTGGCAGCTCATGAGAGGCAGAGAGAGCAGAGCAGGGTTAAGCTGCCCTCTGGAAATGGGCAGGTTAAGGGGGCAGCTTTGCCTGCTGTAAGAGCCTGGTGTGATAGAGAGCAATAGCCCCTCCTGGGGAGGCTGTGGGCAGCCTCCTGTGCTGATTCCCACAGTCTGGAGCTCGAGGAGCTGGGGAAAATCCCAGGGTCGTGTCCCTGCAGACCTCTCCTGCACGTTGGTATCTCAAGGGGCCACTGGGCCCCAGACAGAGGTGTATATACACAGCACAGACAAGTGGGATTTACAGCCACCAGCTTCCCGGCCCTACCTTCCAGGAGCAGGAGTGTCAAGAGAGCACTGAAGACTGAGAGAAACTGCTCTAAAAGGGGAAAAACATTTGCAAATGTGCCTGTTCTCCAGGCACTCCTTGGAGAACATAAGGAGTAGGTTTGGAAAAAAAACCTGACACCTTCAACTCCTCCTTTAGTAACAGTTCACCCGCTGAAAATACATTATTTGACTCAAAAAGCAGTCTGGGAACCTAAACATTACCCTTATCCCTGTAGCTCCAGCTCCACCCAGCCAGCCCTAATGCCCACAGGCAGGAAGGCCTCCAAGGCAGCAGCATGATGCTGGGAAGACCCACCACACAGCAAGATGGTCCTTTTTCTGCTGAAATATTTGTAATTAAGAGCTCTGGCTCCCTGATGGTGTGTGTCCTATAAAGTACTAAAAATAAAGCCATTAAATAAAGGAGGCTCTGTTGCAACTCTTGAAAAACTAAACAAACCAGAAAAAAAAGGCACATTAGAAGGAAGCAGAGTTTGGACTGCCTTTCCAGGCCTGGGATGCTGCTTCTGAAGGTACAAACATGGATTTGTGAATGCAGCTGAAGCCATGGAGTGGAGTTACCCACACAAACTCAAACCCCAAATGAAATCTGGGGTTTGTGCCCTTTGGATGGCAGCCACACTGCTTTCTCAGCCAACACCATGCTCCAGAAAGCAAAGTGGATGCAAGAACAGACTTGTGTCCATTTTTGATAATTCCCACGTTAGCTTTTCTTCCTGCTTTTCTCTGCCACCCCTCAGCCAGCACAGCCTCAAGAGCAGCTGCTGGTCCTCCAGCTATGTCTTCCACCTCTGCCCACCCCACTGGGATGCTGGGATTCTGGGATGCTGGGATATTGGGATGCTGGGATATTGGGATGCTGGGATGCTGGGATATTGAGATGCTGGGATGCTGGGATATTGGGATGCTGGGATATTGGGGTG
>VZRO01004902.1:58659-75421 GCA_013397915.1 Daphoenositta chrysoptera | reverse complement strand
TGGGATGTTGGGATGCTGGGATGCTGGGATGCTGGGATGCTGGGATGTTGGGATGCTGGGATGTTGGGATGCTGGCAGTGGTGTTGCAATGGTAGCAGCCACTATCCCAGGTTGCTCCAAGCCCCATCCAACCCGACCTTGAACACTTCCAGGGAGGGGGCAGCCACAGCTTCTCTGGGCAACCTGTGCCAGGGTCTCACCAGCCTCCTAATATCAGATCTAAACCTGCCCTCTAATGATCCTTTTTCATCCTGTAATCCATGAAATATCTTCTGAAGACTGTTACAGAGGAGATAAGAAAGGATGCTATGCAGTATCTCCTCATGAAGGCAACGTAATTAGACCCAAACCTTGGCGTCAGCTGGATCTTAAAAGTTCTTTCACTTGCAATAACTCTTATTAAATCCTTACCCTCATTTAAGGTACTACTTCCAGACAGAGGGAGATCCTCCTAGTTTAGGAGACAAAAAAATGTTCCAGCTATATTTAAGTTTAATTCCTGCTGCACACTGAGTAATTTTTTGGTTCCCAAATTACTTCTGGAAATACCAACCTGTCATTTCAGGAGAGCAGACTCTCCTTGTTTCTCTCATGAGTGGAACTATGATTTATTGTGGCCAGAGAGCTACTGAGCCAAGTGCTCTGAGCAAAGGTACAACCTGGAAATGGGGGGCTTTGGATATGATGCTGTTAGTGCCAGGAGGTGTGTTTAGCCCACAGCCAAAACAGAGGGATGGGCATTTCAGAGAAATCCATCGATTTTCCAGCACTACAGGACACTGCTCCTCCCATGACCACTGCACCCATATGTCAGGAGGGCACTGGCTGCTCCATGGGCACTGCTGGTGGCTGCCTGCCTTGTGCCAGGTTGGAAGTGGATGAACCTACACTTCAGGTGCATTGCTTTGCTGGTGTTGGGCTGAATGCACAGAATCAGGTTACAAAGCCCACTGTAGTGCTGCAAAAATCCCACAGTGCTTGGCCTGGTCTTGTCTCAGAGGAAACGTTCTTTTATTCAAACACGTGATCATTCACAGTGCTTAGATAATGAATGTAGGACTAAAAGAAATATCTCCATGTCTGGATACTCCAGTGCTTTAGACAGCAGGAGAATAATATTTCAAGGCTGGGAGAAGAATACAAACACATAGAAGGAAGTTCCCTTTTGGGCACAGCTGGCGCTTGTAGCCAGGTGTGGTTATTGATGTCCATGCTTGAAATACCCCACAGCATCAAGGCTGGCCTTTTTCTTCTGTTCCTTGCTGGAGGCAATAGATTTCTTCCTTTCCCCTCAAAACTAAAGGCTTTTGGGTCAAATGCACCACCCCCTACCCACCAAGCCCTTACAGCTGTGTGTTTGGTCACCCAGATCGTGGCTGGAAGATGTTGCATATGAGTATAATTGGCATTACAGTGCTACAGTGCTGCTGAATCTGCACAGGTCTTCAGTAAAGAGTGTGAATGGATGTGCTGATGGGGCTGGATGCTCTGGTGGGGGTTGGATACCTCCATATCCTCCTGCCCTGGGCTTACCCCAGTACTGCATCCTTATTATTATATATATTCTTGCTTATTTTCTCATTCCTCTTAACATTTCCATCGTACCCCAATGGGATGAAAGTGCAACAGACCCAAAAGCTCGACCAAGGGTCTTGTCCGGGTGCTGCCACATGACAAACTGGGAGAAATTATTCATTACTAAAATATTCTGAGCTGAAAAGTGGAAAGAATGTGTTTCTTATAGCCAGGTGGGTATAATAAAAACAGTGTCTCCTAAAGGCTGAGAGCTCAGGTCTGGCACAGAATGCCTCAGCAAGCAGTTTTTGGAGCAAGGTGAGTGGGAGTACAGCGAAGACAATCTTTCAAGAAGGAAGTCAGGTGCCTGAAGCTGCTGCGGGCTCCCAGGCTCCCTGGGGGGCAAATACCCACGTTCCTCCTCCTGTTTGTGTTTGCCTGTACACAAAGGATGTCTTCTCCTAACCATGGCCACACAGTTGTACCAGGAGAGAGAAAGAGATGTGCCAGAAGTGTAGGATTCCTGTGCTGAGGAGCATCCCTCCCACCCACGAGCTCTGATGCTGTTGTCTCAAGCCCAACATAGGGTTAACATCCATGAGGATTGTTCAACACGTGGGTACTCGAAGGTGGTAGTGCCAGGTGGTCAGATGGCAGCATCTCCTTGACTTTGGGAGGAGATGGATTTCCACTTCTACCCAGCTGTGTGTTTCACTGATGCTCATGGGCGTTCATATTTTGGAGCTGTATCTCCCCCACAAAAGAAAAGGTCTTTCAAAACAACCACTGTTCAAAAGTTGTGTGGGGTGGGGTTTGACAGACCAAGCGTGGTTGGTGGAGTTTTGTTTCCTGTGCAAACCAGGCTAAAGACAAACCCTCTCCAGAGTGACACCTCTGTCACAACGAGCAGCACGCACTGGGAATGCAGGACATCTCCACGGCCTGCCTGTGGCTGATCCGTGCAACAGCCACAGGG
Source organism: Daphoenositta chrysoptera (assembly GCA_013397915.1). NCBI lineage: Eukaryota > Metazoa > Chordata > Aves > Passeriformes > Daphoenositta > Daphoenositta chrysoptera. Next base: position 72,930 of record VZRO01004902.1, on the reverse strand, counting down.
ACTCCAGTTCAGTGACCACTGCTACTCTGCAGGCTGGGACGGGCTGTGTTTGCTAAAGCAACAGCCAAGTCTATGTTCTGATTTTGGTTTTGGGTCTTTTGGCTCTGGGCTCCTGTTTTTGGCACTGAGAAAGTCCTGGTGATTTCTGTGGTGACAATGCAGTTCCTGGTGGTGATGCCACTGTTGGTGGTGATGCCATTGGCAGCTTTGGAGCTGTAAAATATGTGTGGTGCCCACAGAGCTCTGCTTCTTAGCTCCCTTCCCACGCCTCTGCTGCTTTTCCCACACTATTTGTACCTACAATATTTTTCACCATTCCATGCCCCAGGCTTCAAATCATGATCACTGTGCTGGTCCTGTCCATTGGTGTCTCTTCCATGACAAAGCTGTGAGTTCATTTTGACAAGCTCGGCTCCGTGGGCATTGCTTCCAGGCTGCCTGCAGGTGTGCTGCCTCAGACATGTTTCAACAGTGCCACAAACGAGCAGCAATTTTAAAGAAAAATTAAATAATCAGGCCAGATCTTGTCAAATCATCTCACCTGATGGATGGAATCCATTTGCTTTATTGCTTAAAAAAAAGAAAAAAAAACGAGGGAAGCCAACAAATCTCACTGGAGGCATACCTGCTTTCATCCAACAGCTGCTGGACTTGGGAGAAGTTGAGCACAGGCTGCCCCACATGAGAGATGTGCCCTTCTTGCAGGCTTCATTGTAGGGAAAGTCGAGAGCCAGGTGCACAGTACCCAGGCCACAGGCTCCACCCCAAGGTTTGTCTGGGGAGTCTTTGCAGAGGAGAGACAAGGATGAAGAGAGAAAGTTCAGGGATCTGTGCTCTGCAACTTTCTGTGAGCTGTCTACAACTGGCTGGAGGTGAACAAGAGGCACCTTAGCAAGGCTTTTTGGGGCTAGGTCAGCTCCAGACCACAGACGGAGCTAAGAGCAGTCATGGAAAGTAACTCTTGGTCCCTCACTAGACACAAGGGACATTTCTGATGGACCCATGTCTGCCTCCTTTCTCTGGCAGGATTTCAAAAGAATACCACCTTTCATACTGGGAAGGAGAAGTTCAAAACCTCAAGGTAAAGGGCTAAATTCCAAATTGCACTAAGGTACCTGGTACTGTAGGCTGGCTTTTCTTAGGCACCAAGAATACACCATTCCATTTGACTTAGGGCATGAGACATCATCTGAGGGGGGAAAGGAAGGTGGGCTGTATGTAGTGCAGGAATCTGGTGGCCCTTGTAGGTTCAAACCTTGGCTCTGAATTTTTTTGTCTCTCAGTAGCTGATATGGACACAGCATTGGATGGAGATGGTGTTTCTGCTCCTTCCTTCCACAGCCTCTGCCCTGGTGCTACCAGGGAGGGAGGAATGGATGGATGGATGGATGGATGGACAGATAAATGGATGGAAAAGGCTACACTGACTGGCTGAATAGTTTTCTGAATAAGAGATCTATTTCGCAGGAGTTGTGCACACAGTGGTAGCTCCCCAAACAAGCTGCTGGTCTGGTACAAAGCATGGCCTCACCAAAATGTTACCACACCTTGTAGGGCTTCACCCAAAAATGGGGTGCGAAGGGCTGGTCGTCTGAAGAGGTGGGAGTAATGCAGGAAATTCTCTTTCCAGGCTCTGGATGGAGACTGGTAACATGGGGTGCAGGTGGGTTGAAGCTCAAAGGGAGGAGCAAGCTGTTCTCTGGTGCCATTCAATTTAGAGAAGGAGCCAGGCTGCATCTGGCAGAGTGACAAAGCTCCTTCTTTCATGACTCATTTCAGGAGAACAGCTTTGGTAAGCAATAATTTTGCACTTCTGTGATTTCAGAGGGTGTGAACTGAAAAAAAACCAGAAAAGCATGAGTTGAGCCCTGCTGAGAACAGAGGCCTCACGGCAGAGGGCTCATCTGTATGCTCTGAGCCAGGAGTGGGGCACTGTGCCTTGGGGCAGGCCAGCGCAGGCAGAAATGGAACTGCCTCAGCACAGCCCAGGCTGGCTCCACAACAGGCTGGCTGTTGTCAAAGCAGGGGGCTGGGAATGCAGTGCAGGAATTCGGAGCAGCTGTAAGGATGTCCTCCTCCCACTCACCTGCTCCCTGACTCATCCCGGTGAGCTCACCCGGGAAAGGAAGGCAGGAGGATGCTGCCAGCTTGGCTGGGTGGAAAGGCCACAGCTGTCCCAGGAGATGCTGACCTACACCTGTGGTGCTGCCAGTGGAAATGGGGAGCCTGAGTTTCACAGTGTTCAGCAGTGGGGGGGAGCCCTTGTGTGGGGTGCCAACGTGGGTAAGTAGAAAATTCCCCCCTTTACAGCCTTTTCCTGTTCCTTCGGGGACAACAAAATAAGCAAGGGCAAGGCAGCCAGCAGGCTCATGGAGTGCTGGTAATCTTGTTTTATCCCCCTGGAGTGCTCTGAGTGAAGCCATGAATGATGCCTTAGGTTTTAACTTTTATATTTTTAGAATCCTGTATTGCCTAATGTGTAACTCTGAAGTTTCTTGTAGCCTGCTGACTTCAGCTCTCTGGTCATAACAAACCTCTCTGGGGCTGCTCTCCAAGGACACCCAGGCTGTCCAGGCCTGAATATCTGTAAACCAACATCTTGGAAGGGGGGTGAGCTGAGGGGAAATTACATCATTAGCTAAAGTTTTAATTGGTGAATTTATGCTGATATGCAAATGGACCAAACCTATAAAGGTGTGGGGAACTCGTGACTCGTTGTCAATCCTGGGGTCCATCTTGGGGTCCAGCTTGGAGCCCTTGGCTTCCCAGGGTGCACCTTTGAAGGCCTTTCCAGTAAATACCGACCTTTATTCCCTTATTCCTGTCTAGTCTCTGCTTCTAGGGAGCCTCTCAAGGCATCATAGGAGTTCCGTGGTGGGAATCTCATGGGCTTTCAGCATGTCTGCAGCAGCGTGATGGGCACACACTGCACGTACTTTCCTCCCACCTCTATTGGGAATATTCCCAGTATCACCACCTTACTTTTTGATGCCCTGACAAGCATCCCCAGGGATCACTGATACCAAAAGAATGAAAGACTGCCATGGAAAGCCCTGGCACTCCAGTATGTTTTCAAAGAAAGATTGTTTTCTTTCCACTTCCATCTTGAAAGCAAACAATTTTGAAGGCCAGGAGAGTACCACTAGCCCACCCACTGGGTTTTTGCTCTTCACTGCTCCCTCCATACACTGCTTTTCTTTCTCAGCTCTCTCTGAGCAGCTTAGGAAATGAAAAGGAGCTTTGGAAAGGCTAGCTGAGGCTGCAGCCTGGGCTGTTGCTGCCCTCTCCTGGGTCCAAGGTGGCCAAGAAACCAAGAGATGATTTTTTAAAAGAGATTCCTGCAAGCCTGGCTGCAGGTCACCCTTGTCAGATCCTCTTTCATCCTTGCAGGGAACAGCACTCAGAGGGTGCCAGGCCCAGGGATGCTGCCCAGGCTGGTACAGGGCTGGCCTGGCTGTGCCATTTGAAGGCCTTTTATCAGGTCCCTTCGGGAATCCCAGCAAAATTTATGGCAGGACAGTGGATGATCAGCCTGGAGTGTAGGGGTACAGCTGTGCTGAGCCAGTATTGTGGGAGCTTATGGTTTCTGGCCTCATTTGCTGCCTGTTCTGTCCAGGATGGTTTTATTTATATTAAACTAAAAAGCCTTCTAAGTAAGATGCTATGGCTGATTCCTTGTACTCCAGACAAGTTCCCAGCTCTGCCCCTCACCTTGGCTCCACTGTCAGCTGAAACAAAACCTCATATTGCATCCTTTGCCCTGTCTTACCCATGCACTGGCTGACCCCTGCCCAGGACCCCTCCTGGCCCGAGGGCTGAGCACCAGCCAGGTGAGCACCCAGCCCTTCAGTGCAGGGGGGATCCCACCCCGGTTTGCTCCTTCTGCAACAAAGTGGGGGCACCCTCCTTCCAAAATCTGAGCCTCTGGGGTCCTGTTGCTTGCCTCTCAAAAAAGTGGCCAAGAAATCATAGAATCCTAGAATGATTTGAGTTGGAAGAGACCTTAAAGACCATCTAGTTCCACCCTCCTGCTATGGGCAGGGACACCTTCCTCTAGGTAGAGGTAGGATGCCTTCCTCAGGATTGCTCTGGACAGAAGAACCTGTATAGGTGACCCATGGCTGGGAATAGTCCATGGGCACCTACAGAACACGGGAATAACACTGACAGTTACTGCCATAGTTAATGGTAAGGGGATGACAGAGCCTCCGTGTAGTGCTGAGAGCCTTTAATTCAGCAATTGGCTCATGGTTTCAGAAGCCACTTAAAAGCTTATTCCAGTGTTAGTGCCTTGTGAGAGGCTGGGAGCTCAGTGCTGGAGGGCTCTGAGGCTCTGGGGTGTTACCGGAGCCCTGGCTCTCTTCTCACAGAGCAGAGGAGAAGGTGGGGTCAGTGGTCTCCTGCCGAGACACACCGCAACAGTGTCCCTCTCCCTACAGCCTGCCCAGGAGTGGGAGGCTTGGGGTCAGTGATACAAACCCACATCTCCCAGGAAAGTCAGCACAAAGCAGAGAGAAGCCCTGGGAAACAAGCTGTGGCTGAAGTCTTCCCTGCCACAGAGTGTCCAGCCCACAAGTATGAACCACATTTGGATACCGAAGACCTCTGCGGATGTGCTACCACAAAACCCCGTGGTGGCCAGAAGCAGCAGATAGACATCCACGAGGTGGTGCCAGACCAATGTGAAGGGAGCTGGGTGTCCTGCACAGCCCCGGGTGGAAGCTCTCCACCTTTTCCTTACTCACCAGCCCAAATTTTTNGTTTTTTTTTTTTTTTCTGGAGTTGACTCATACTGAAGTTGGCTGCACACATAGAGCCACTCATGTTGCTCCAGGTATTAAAGAGCCAAATCAACCCACTTACTGAAAACATGGAGTGTTTGAAGAGCTGGGGAAGAGAGGAGCTGCTGTGCTGTGAGCTGTGCTGTGCATCCTCCCTGGCAGAACCAGCTGCCAGGCGCAGGCACGAGGCCCCCGTGATGGGCAGTGGGACGTGGCCCGGGTGGGAGCTGTGTCCCTCTGCCCGTGGGGGACCACGCAGCACCTCTGTTCTCCAGTGCTGGGCTTGTCGGCCCTGCCAGGAGAACAAGCTGCGTGGGCAGTAATTCTTCCCCAAAATGCTCTTCCAGGCAGCGATGGAAAACTCCATCATGGGCTATTAAATATGAAGCCCCTGAGCCACAAATCCTGCCCCAGTCGGAAGTGCCAGACTATTTATACACTCCCATGTAAAAGCCATAGCAGACCCTTGGCTGTCTCTATTGCTTTTTGAACGTTTTCCAGTCCTGCTATATGCTTCCGAGACAGGGAGAGCAGCAATGTACTCCATGAATTATGGATGTGTAGAGGGTTGTAATGATACTCTCCCTTTCACAGGCTCCTCTTTTCCAAATGATTTTTAACCTGTGCCTCTTGGACCATCTGGTGACTCTAAACTGTCATTCCAGGGAGGGGTTAACTTGGGGCACATTGTAAAGACTGTGAAAAGAAGAAAATAGGAAAATCCACATTTGTCCCCATTCAATACCAGCTGCCATTTTACTGGCTGCTTACCCAGCGTCACAGATTGTTGTTCACCCCAAACTGCCAATGGGCTCTTTGCCCCAAGGACCACACAGAGGTGGAAGCTGTGAGCTGGAGGATTTCAGACAGGGTTGGACACCAGCACCAAGGTTTTTCCCAGTCTGGATCGCTGAATCCTCCCCAAAATGCTGCTTTGTCATTCACCATCCTCTCTCTCACTCCTCTTCATCCTCCCCAGTGGCTGGGAGGAGTGGGAGGAAGGCAGGAGGCAAATGGTGCGGGAATGAGGGAGGAGGGGACCAAGGTGGTCAGTCTGGGGATGGAGCCGTGCTAACCCGAGCCATTGCTGGTCCGGGGGGCAGTGGTGGCAGCTGCAGCAGTGCTGCCCAGCTTGGCTCCCCCTCCCACGGCGTGTTGGAGCGTGTCCTAGGAGGGCACACCCCCATGCCTGGGGCAGGAGGTGAGAAGGGAGCACAGACACTTCCCCACCCGCTTCCCCTCCATCTCCCCAACTCCTGGCAAATGCTAGTCCAGCCCCTGCTCTGCCTGGGAGCCCTTGGCCCCATCCCTGGGAGGCTGCGGGCAGAACACTGAGCAGCCGTGGCTTGTCCCTCACCCTCGGGGTGGGGACAAGTGGGACCATGTACCCAAGGCAGCTCTACCCGCTCTGCAGGGAGCATGAGGAGAGGGAGGGGTGATGCGCAGCAGGATCAAATGAGCAGCAAGTTCTTGGTGTCCTAAGTAATAAAAGCCAGTGTGGTATCAAACCCTTTGGGGCCTGAACCCTTTTGCCCCGCACTGACAAATTGGCATAGAAAAACACCTCTTCCTAACCTCTGCCTTCAGTAAGAGCAGCGTCAGAGAGGCCCTTGGGGCCCCAGCCCTGCCCACAGTAAGATTTGCAGGGCCAGGGTCGTGCTGTGACAAGATGCTTGATGAAGGCTTTGAAAGGCTTTGCCTTATCTGCTCGTCCTCATCCTCGTCACCCATAATTGGTCCCACATATTTGCACCGGGATGAGATCCCGGCCATCTGCCTGCCGGCCGTGCTACCGGTGGCCCCATTTTCCCCTTGCTCCATCCTGAGCACCAGGACTCAGTCTGCTGAAATCCTCAGCAAGGTGGGATTACCAGGCAATGTCTGGGGCCCAGATCACCTGGGTTTTGCAGTCTTGGGCAGAGGACAGAGCTTTGTGGAATATAAAAATGGGATGGGGTTGGGAGTGCAAGATGTCTCCTGAGGCTAAACAGCTGATTTAGCTCCTTGAAGGCTTCATGCCAGATGAATCGGTTTTGCTGGATGTTTTAGATCCTGCTTTGCCCTGCCTGGGCTGGGAGACAGCCACACTTCTCCATGCAGCTTAATACTCAGGCATGATGGAAGAGCAGCTTATAGAGCCATTAGCAACGTGGCTGGCAGCCAGGAGCGGATCCAGGCGAGGTGGGGTGCGTGTGTAAAAAGCGTCATGGCACGTAAGGACCTTTCATCTCTCCACTGCCACATCTGGGGATGGGGTTTGGCTGGGCAGTGAGAATCAGCTGGAAGAGAAGACATGTCAGAGCATCTTCAGCAGCATCACACCAACCCCCTGCACGGGGTGGACTGGCAGCCCGTGGACACCCTGGCTCAGCTAAAATTGAGGCCAATGGGAGTGGGCAGTTCTGGGGTGTTGGAGCTTTTCTCCAGCCTGTCAGGAGAAACACAGACCCTTCAGCTGAATCAAGTCCTCACAGAACAGCCCTTGCCCTCCACCCACCTCCTTCATCCTTTTGCAAACCCTGAATTTTTCCTAGGCTAGAAATGGAGATGATGGGGGGACCACTGCCAGTACCTTGTGGAGGGGCTTTCCTGAGAGGTCCCCACCAGCTTTAGCCCTGCTTGATGGCAGGTGCTTGGGTTTCCAGGGGAGTGGAGGACTCATTGAGAAACCCTGGTGAAGAAGCAATATTGAATTGCACCTACTGGGCAGAAGCCACTGCCATTCCAAATGGATCCTCTCATGGGATGGGGCTTTGTGAAAGCCATGGAAGTACCCAGACCCAAGAGCAACAAATGCTGAACGGGGGAGAGGGCAGGGGGACTGGGGACAGGGCAGCCCTGGTGACTTGGTCCCCGCTCCAGGCACACCATGCTGCAGGCCCCAAAAGATGGGCTGTACCCTGGACCCCACAGACCCCACAAGCACATCCAGGGGCTCCTCCCAGCCCCAGCAGCATCCCATGGCGCAGGCAAAGCAGGAGCCCAGGCAGTCAGGGAGGAACAGGAAGCAAGATCCTTTATTGTACACAGTACAGAATGTAATGCAGCTTTGCAGGAGATACATAGCCCTGCTTGAATAAAGATATTTCAAATCAGTCCTCAGATTAACTCCTTCTGCACTGCAGACCTGCCACACTGAGCAAATGGTTAAAAACCTGTCCCCAAAGTGGGGTTCCCAAAACCAAATGCCCCCCATGGCTACAAGCCACTGCAGCCACCACAGGGAGAGCAACCAAGTCGTTGTAGAGTTAATCTTCATACTTCCCCAAAAAAAAAAAAAAAAAGAAAAAAAAAAAAACAAAAAAAAAAAAAAAAAAAAAAAAAAAAAAAAAAAAGAAAAACAACAAAAAAAAACCAAACAAAAATTCCAACTGAAGCTAACTAAGGAGGAGAAAAAATTCCTATACAGCATTTACAACAAAACATGTAGCCTGGTGCAGGGGAGGCAGGTATGGATATATGAGTGGTGGAGGAGTGTTAGGAGGTGCAGCGAGGGGTGGGGGGAGCTGGAGGGAAGTGGGGTATTGAGGAAGGGGGGTGGGGGACCCCCCATCTCTGCCCACCTCGGCCTTACAGCCCAGCTCCGAGGCCATGCCGAGCAGGGGGAGCACAGCTGAGCCAGTATCGGGGTTCAGCCCTGGCTCCCCTGGAAAAGAGGACTGGAGCAGTGAAATGGAGTGGACCAGATCCTTCGGCAGCCATCCCAGGAAGCCATGGGCATTGAGGGCTCCCCTTGCCACCAGGAAAGCCAGGGGGGTGTCCCCAGGGGCTCCAGGGACAGCAGCCGGGCTGCAAAAAATAGCTTTGCCTTAAAATACAAAAAATCTACAAAAAATCAGTTTAGAAACCTTTAGTATTTTCCTAAAACATCCCAAAAAAAAAAAAGCAAACTGAAGAGGGAGTTAGTGTCAGGGTCTCCTCCCCCAAAATGCAACCCATGGCCCATAGCCAGAGCTGGGGAGGATTGAGGGCACGGAGAGGATGCAGGAGGTTCTATGGGAACAACAGGTTATATGGGGAGGGGGCTGGGGAAGAAGGCAGAAGGCTCCTCAGGGTTGGGTAGGATGCTGCGCACATCAGCCCCGGGGTGCTGGCCCAGGCGGCCCCCGCATCCCTCCTCTCTGTGCAAATCAAAGCCCTTTCCACCACACAAGGCAGCGACGCGATTTGTGCTCGATGCAAAGCAGATTGTCGTGACAATTGGCTCGGTAGCCACGCAGCCCAGCCCTGGGGCACGGCCGGAGCCAGGGCCTGGGGAAGAGACTGCAACTTTAGGCTCCCGGTGCCCCAAGACATCACACTGATGCATGGCAGGAGGTGCCAGCCATGGGCAGTCCTGTGCACTAGCCCTTGGAAAGGAAGGGTGGGAATTCGGCAGCAACACACGTGGGGCGTTTTAAATTCCTCGAATTTGTGTGTGCACCCATGCGGTTTGTCGTTGGGGTTTTTTTTTTTCCTTATGAACAGCCAAAAATATTCTTTAGAAAACCGTGTTTGCCCCAGATGGATGCGCTAGTGCCAATGGCTCTGCCAGCCGGCCGAGTCAGTAGGCAAAGCCCTCCGCGTAGGGAAGGCTGCTGCAGGGATCCATCTCCAGGAGGAATGCTGGGCTGTCCTCAAAGTGTGTCAGGGGCACCGTCTCCTCCTCTGGCACCGGGCAGTCGGGCTCTGTCTTCAGGAAAGGGCGCTGGTTGTCGGGATAGGCCATGGAAAAGAGGGCGTCAGGGTCACAGACGAATTTATAGACGTACCGCTCGCCGGCAACCTGCAAGGAGGAGCGAGGGTGTGAGAGGTGCCCTGAACATCACCCCTGCCCTGGGGAAGCACCACACGCTTCACACCGGACATAATCCCCCTCCTGCTCCACCCTGGGGCAGCAGGGGACGGTCACACTCACCTTCTGCATGATGCCCTTCTCGTAGTAGTAGCGCAGGGAGCGGCTGAGCTTGTCGTAGTTCATGGCTGGCCGGTTCTTCTGGATGCCCCAGCGCCGTGCGACCTGTGGGGAGAGAGGGGGCAGCCATCAGGGCTCGAACAGGGATCCTCAAAGGAAACCACAACTGAAATGCAGGCTAGAGGCGTGTTTGGGGGGGCTGGGGCAGCCAGGGGTGAAGGTGCCACCGTGGTCCGGGAGTGGTTCCCCGCCTGCCATGATAAATTCTCTGGCTGTGACCACGCAGCCACCACCAAATCAGGGGCCAAATCAAAAGTCATTTGATTAGGCAGAGCCTGCCAAAAAAGCTGCTTCAGAATACCACAATTTCCATGCATGGCGCAAGAGATATTATGGGTAATTACCCACAATGCGCAGCTCGGTGCTGGCTACAGCTGCTCTCAATTACTCCCCAAACAGCTCCTTCCTCTGTGTCACCCTCCCGTGGAGCTGCACAGTTCCGGCACGGCCGTGTGCCAGCACAGAGCTGCTGCTGGAATGCCAGGGCAAAGGATGGGAGCAGCTTGGGAAGGAGGGAGCTATGGCAGAGCAGCAGCTCTCAGCAAGGCACAGCACACAGGCAACACTACCAGAGCTGGTGGCCACTGCCAGTTTCAGGAGCCAGCACATGCCAGGCCAGCAGGCAGGGGAAGATATTTAAGGTAAATTTCTACAGCTGACTGGAGAGCAGAAACACGTGTCTCGCCTCAAGTGTGAGTGGGAAGGTTCTGTTGCACGGGAAGGATCCAGCCCGCTCCTGCAACCCCACAGCCACTCCCCAGCTCCAGGGCAGGACCTCTCTTACCTCCTCAGGCTCGATCAGCTTGAACTCCATGCCCCGGCCGGTCCATGCGATGAAGTGGGCGTTGGCGGGGTCATCCAGGAGGGTGACCAGGAACTGCCAGAGCTGCAGGGACCCGCGCCGCTGGTAGGGAGGGCCCTCACGGTACAGGGTGGGCTCCTGCTTCACTTTACCTGCCCGCACCAAGACACCTGGTTAAACACCCTGGCTCTGCCCCTCTCCCAGGTGGTGTCACCAGCAGGGGACATGTACAACAACAGGGGTCACCCCTGTGCTGAGACACCCAAGCAGGATCAGGCCATGGAGTGGGAGAGGGGAGAGGTGCTGGGGATGGCGCTGCAGGCAGGCAGGTGTCAGGGACAGAGATGGCAGTGATGCCAAGCTGCCATGTGGGATGATGCTCAGCTGCTCTCAAGAGCACTTTATAAGCCAGGCACTGGAGATCCCAGCACCCCCACATCTTCCTCCATGAGCCCGGGTACCCCACAGGCTGCCTCTGGGGCCAGATTCTTACCCTCCAGCCTCTCGGGTACCACGCACGTGTCATCAAAATACAATCGTGTGTCCTTTTCGTATGAAAATCCTACGAGAAAAAGACCCGTGGTGAGCACAGGGCCCCTCCACTATGCTGGCTGGACCCCAAAAAACCCTGGCTTGGCCCAACCCAGCACAGGACCCCGTCTGCAGTGCTGGGAGCAGACCCATTCCCAGTTATCTCGGTGGCTGAGCGCTGCGCAGCGCTGCCCCCCTCACTGCTCCCAAACCCTATTAGCAGTGCATTATCCCAGATTACACGGCGCTGCCGTGCCCTCTCAGCATGCTCCCAGGGGCTGCTGGCTGCTTTTGGGGCTGGTGCTGGCACACATGGCTCTCACGGGCCCCACCGTGCTCTCGTGGGTGTTTTCAGGGTGCCCAGGGAGCGCTGCCCGCCACAAGGGAGGGGTGGGATGGGGGCATGATGGGGCAGAGCGGGGGGTCACTCACCGTCATGGCTGTTGGGGAAGACATTCCCCCGTAGGTACGAGGACTGGCAGTTAGGCACTTCTGAGAGGGAAACGAAGGTGATGTTAATGTTGTGAACCCTGTGGGTGCCACCATGGATTCGGCAGCATGTTCTTTATCCCGAGCATGTACTGCAGTGAAGTGTGGGAACCTTCCTCCCTCCCCACGCTCCCTGGTCTGCTACATCCACCCTCAACATTGAGGAAAAAAACCCAGTATGATTTGGGGTGGCACTGGAATTTAGACTGGAGCACAGGCTAAGTCAGCTCAAGTTTTCACAGGCCCCGCATGAAGGGAGGCACTGCTGTGCCTCCCCTACCATCTGCTTGGCTGTGCCACCCTCCATCCCGAGGTTGGGGTATTTTTAGGTCCTAAGGCGATTAGAGGATTTTTCCGTGATGTTGGTAGGGTCCAGCAGCCAGCAGTCACAGCTGGCCCTAGGCCAGGGCCAAGGGGGGACCCGCCGGGCGCCATGGGGCACCCCAGCCTGTGGCTACAGCACTGACCACACCACCAGCATCAGGTGAACGCCTGCTCTACCCCCTGGCTTTGGAAAAGGAGGAAAGAGAGGAAAGAAAACGGCAAAGCAGCATCCCAGCACCACGGGAACTCCAGGGTGACACAGCACCCACTGCCCACGGCCCAACCCTGCCCCCGCCATGCTGATGGCAGAGATGCTCTGCTCCTGGGCGTGTCACTGGCCTAACCCCACCCAGCACCTGGCTGTCCCCGCCTCGCACCCACCTGAGTCAATGCAGTAGTCCCGGGGCTCCTGCTTGATGCCCATGGGGGGCTGGAAGCTGTGGCCAGGGGGACCGGGCAGGCCAGGGCCGCCGTGCTCGTAAAGAGGGTCATGGTACTCCTGCTTGAATCCCTGAGGGGGGCGGGGGGCAGCAGGGCCCAGGGGCTCCGAGAGCTGCCGATGGTAGATGGGGCGGCTGTCCCCCGGGACCCCAGCCTGCGGCGGGAAGGGGTGGCAGGGCTCAGACAGCTGCCTCTGAAACCTGGGGGAGAAGGACACGGCATTACTGAGAGTGGGGAGTCGGCCCTGCCGCCAGCTCCCACCCTAGACCCGGACTGCCTGACAGCTGGGTGCCTTCAGCCTGGGGTGCTCCCAGCGTGCACCCACAGCAGGCTGGGATGGGTCCTCAGAAGCACAGCCACCACGGGGGCTCGTCCCATGGGGACCCAGTGGGGTGCTGAGAAGCCCTGTGTCCCTCCAAGCGCTCAGGACCCCAAGATGAAGGAGCACAGTAACACATGGGCCATCACAGTAAAGCACTCTGGCCTTCAGGCATCTGGAAAGGAACGAGAAAAGGAACAAAAAAACCACCCCCCAACACTCGTATCTCTGTAAACCAGTAAAATCTGTCCCCAGCGTGGGGGGCAGGGGCCAGGGATGCTGTGCATGGGTGGGCGCTTACGCAAAGCCAAATCCACTCCGCAGCTCCAGCCGGCTGCTAATCCGCCTGCGCAGCTGGGATTAAACCTTGAACTCGACAGCAGGGAGCACTATTTTGGGCTCCATGGTGCTGCCACCACTGGTCTGAGAGCACGGCTTCTGCTGGTGCCGATGGATGAGGGACCATCTCGAGGGGGTGCTGCCACATCCCCTCGTCCTCTGGCACCTTGAAAGGTGATCTTGGATCTCCGTGCCGGCTCCTCTCAGCCGGCCTTGCACCATTTGGCTTTGTAACCGGAGCTCTCCCAGCTGCCGGGCTGGGATTACTCCATTTCCGAGCCATGTCCCTCTGCCCTTCCTGAATGAAACCCAAGCCCCGTGCTGGCACAGTGCTTCCCAAGGGGTCGCAGCCAGCCCCCTGCATAGCCTGAAGGTCACCCGGAGCCCAGCTTCGCTGGGAAGGGATGCTTGCCTGCTGTGGGCACATTCCAAGGGCTTCTGTGGCCCCACTGCACCGCCTTTGCCAGGCTGCCACATCTTGTCCCATGCCCACAGGGGTGACATGGTGGCTGTCACAGCAAAGGGCATCCAGAGGCCACAAGCAGAGCACCTACTGAGGGCACCCATAGGAGCAAATCCAGGGTGAGGGAGGGGACTGGCAAAGCCTCCAGGGACGTGGGAGTGATGGGGAATGATGGCACAGCTTGGAGAGAAAGGAGGGAAGAGGGGTCTCCCATCACAGCCCACAAAATCATGGTGATGCCATGCAATGCATGGGGGAACTCAGGACCACCCCCAGCCTGGGGTGCACAGGGGTGGGACAGAGATGGTCACAGCTCCACAGCCCAGTGGGGCTTGGTTTGGGAGGTGGAGCACAGCCCTGACCCAGGACCATCACCCCTTGGAACAGGGGTGGATGCAGGAGGCAGCCTCTGCCTCCCTTGCCTTTCCCAAGAGGAAGGCAAAGGCTCTGCCCAACATTCAGGGACTGGAAGGAGCAGTTCCCTGTTATCAGGAGAAAGAGCCACAAGATCCCGGTAGGAAGTGGCAAGTTTTGCCACACGGGACCACAGGCAGCAACATTTAGCCCACCAACTGCAACCACAGCATGGGGACAAAGGCACAGGAATTTCTCTTTCTTCCCCACACTTTGGGACAACCGACCCACGCCAAGAGTCCCCACAAAGCCCCAGAGGATTCCTGTGGTCTCTGGGGATGCCTTACCTGTGCTCTGCGGGGTATTGGTTCTCAGACATCATCTTTGGCATGTGGATGGGCGGGTGCGGTGGCCGTGGCACGGCGAAGGGCGGCTGCTGCCGCTGCTCCTGCAGCGTGTGAGGGGCAGGGGCAG
>VZRO01004902.1:25485-52145 GCA_013397915.1 Daphoenositta chrysoptera | reverse complement strand
CGCCGGGCACCATTGAGCGCGGCGGAGCGGGCGGGGCGGGGCGGCCAATGGGCGCGCCCGATCTGCACGGCCCCGCCCCGAGCGCTTTTCATTCATAAAAAAATAGAAGGGGGAAAGGACTGACGGGTGGGGCCCGGGCCGCGCAGGATTTAAAGGGGCCGCGTCCCTCCGCAAGAGCGGGGATGGGGGTTTAACGGGCGGCCTTGAGGGTGGGAGCGTTGGTGGAACAACCCTCGCGTCCGGGTCCAGGGTGGCGAGGAAGGACCGGGTCCGTGCACAACGTGCCCAAGGACCTGCCACACAGCGAGCCGTGTAGATGGGGTGGACCCTGGGCCTCACAGGCCGTGGGGTTCCCTTTGCTTTCTCGGGAGGTGGTTTACACAAGCAAGGCAGCGTCACACGGGACCCCCTGCGAGCCCAGGGCTAACCCATGCATGGGTACTGGTTTGGGCAGCCTTTCCCCAGCAAGCACCCTGCAGCTAGAGTTGCCTTTAAAAAGGGGCATGGGAAAAGCTGTTCCCACCTGCAAGGGCTTTGGGGCTGCCCCTGCCATGGATCCCTCCAAGCAGATTCATGTACACACACCCTTGAAGGACACCAAACGTCCCAAAGGTTTGGGAATGAATTTAGGACACAGTGGTGCTACTGGGTGCCTGCCAGGCCCCCCACTGCAGCATTTCCCTACTAAGTGCCTCAGTTTCCCTACCTGTAACGAGGTGCTGAGACCTGCCATGGGGACCTGGCGGTGGCTGCTCAGGAGGACAAAGCAGTTTGCACAAGATAAATGGGCTGTGTGGAGGCCTCGCATTGCTGTGGAGGGAGACTCGGAAGTTACTGCTGGAGAAGGCAAAACCGAGGTGTTTGGTTACATAGTGCACATCTCATTTTAGGAAGGAGAGGAACCTTCTGCTTGGATCCTGGGAAGCTGCCCAGGGATTAGGAAGCCTGTCGGTACAGAGATGTCCTGGCCAGATTGAAATCCTCAGGTCAGGAGCTTGTCAGTGTCCTGGGAGAGCTGCCCAGCGTGTCTCTGTCGATGCTGGGTTACAAATGAGGTGCCAGAGCTCTCCAGGGCCACCTCCACCCCCCAGGGACGATGGTGGCCACGGCAGGTAGCCCATCTGCCTTCCTGTCCCGGGTGGAATGCTGGGGGGCTGCTGGGTCACCCCGCGTGCTGGGGGCGGGAAGCACAGAGGGCGCGGGGTGTCCTTGCTGCTCGGGGCCGCTGCCGGGGGGCTCTGCAGGCACTCGTGCTCTCACTTCCCCTCTGCACAAAGGCAACCAGGATTAAATCACTGCAGGTAAAATTAGCAGATGACACATGGCGGGCGGATGGCCGGGGAGCACAGCGGGCAGAGGGGATGAGCTGGGTCCCTGCAGAGCTGGGGGCACAGTGAGCACCCCACGTCAGCCGCAGATCTGCACTGTCCGGGGGCTGCTCAGCACCTCTGGGACAGGGAGAGGTGAGGAGGCCGAGTGCAGCTCTGGGACAGGCGGGTGGGAGGTCACAGGAAAAGCCCAAACCCCTGGAGAGCCAGGCCTGGGAGGGGGGATGGTGACCGGTGCCTGCTAAATTTAGACCCCACCGTGGAAAAAAAAAAAATGTTTGCAGGCTCCAAATTTAGCCGGATGCAGCTCCCACCGAGCACCACTCCATCGCGCTGCTGCTGCCAGCACCCCTTCAGCCCCGGCACCGGGACTGGGCACCATCTCTGGTAGTTCCCAGCGGTGGGGATGCCACACCTGGCCAGGAATCACCCCAGGAGCAGCTGAGGAGTTCATTACCATCTTTATTGGAGGCAAGCCCACAGCAGTCCAGGTGTACACGGCAACACGCGCTACGCTACGGACACCGTTCCATGCAGGCAACCACGGCTACACACACACAGGGAGGAGGGGGCTGGGGCTCCTGTGGGAGTGGGCTCCCCCAGCTCTCGGGGTCCCCCAGTGCAGCATCGGCACCAGTGCCTAAGGGCTTGTTTGGGGGTTTGGTTCCATCCCACGCACTTGGGAACTGGGCTGAACTGGGAGACACTGGGGAATGGGGGGATCAGAGCCTCGAGTGCCCCTCAGCTCTATGGCGTGTCCCTCCCTGCAGCCGGCGACAGCTGGGCTGAAGTCTCAGCCTCTGTGGGTCCCTCCTGGGCTCGGGACCTTTGCACCATCAGACTAAGGAGGTCGGGAGCTGGCAGGCCCACTGAACTGTGCCTTTGGCAGTGTGGGAGCAGACTGGAGCTGGCTCCCCTGGGGCAGGTGGCAGGGCTCATCTCCCTGGCCATTGGATTGGAGCCTGGCAGAGTGGTGCTGGTCTATCACTGTCCCACTGGCCCAGGGTGGTGGCCCTGGGCTCCCTGTGCCCTGCAGGACGTGGCTGAGTGTTCACCCCTGGGCTTCAGGGGACGCCCACTGCTTCCTCCATCTCCACCAATACTGACAGCAAACCACAGCAGAGACCCAGAGCTGCTCTTTGCCCGCAGCCCAGCAAACTGTGACGGGGGCAAGGAGCAGGAAAGCCACTGCTGACTCCGTGCAGGCTCTGGGATAAAACCCTGCACTGAGGCTGAGTGGGCAGGGAAGTGGAACCAAACCTGTTGACCTCGTGTGCTGCCATCCCATGGAACAAACCGGTCACCCAGGTGGTTTTTTCACCCTCCCCAAGCGTGGGGCTGTGAGGCGCTGCTGCCCTTGATGACCGACTGGGGAAATGGAGGCAGCTGGTTGGTGGGACCTGGCGTTTGTTTGGCCTCGCTCCATCTGCTTTCACCTGGCTGCTCATAAACAGCCGCCTCGGGGGACAGGGAGGAGGAGGAGGAAGAGGAGGGCAGATTTGTGCACTGCGGGTGACGCGTGCCTGCGTAGGCAGGTCACAAACAGGTCCCTTCCAGCTCACTGTTCACTCTGAAACACAGCGACAGCAGCACCCTCTGCCAGGGAAATGCTGACTGGGGACCTGCAGCACCAGGAGGGACTGAGTGGGCACTGGGAATTGTCCCAGCCCTGTGGCAGGGACATGGTGGGGAAAAGCACCAGCTTTCCTGCCTGCGGTGACATCCATGGGGCACACACCGCTCCCAGCTTGCTCCCAGCAGCACAGGAGCCTCCACCAGCCCTGAGGGAGCTGCCTGGGAGCAGGGGTAATTCAGGATGTGGTCGTATCCTGCTGGAGGCAGTGGGTGACTGCAGAAGCAACCAGCAGCCCTTTCCGTGGGCCAGTCTTGCCAACGCCTGGCTCCTGGGAGTACATTTAGACCACCACAAACTCCACGTATTCATCTGTTTTCTGGTCCCTGTTCATCCTGGAGAGAAGTCGCATGCCCTGATCTGTCCATCCACAGGCGATGCCACCGAAAACCACCTGTGCATCCCCGTGGGCCCCGGCAGTCATGCAGGCAGCAGCACCCGCGAGGCTCCTCGGATTTGGAGTGGGTCGAGGGGAGACCTGGCCACACAGGGGAGACCTGGCCACACAGGGGAGACCTGGCCACAGAGCGACCGAGGTGCAATCGCTCTGCCCCGCCCTGCAGCCCGGGAGCGTCAGAGGCAGCACCTCTCGCACTGGGAGAGCACCAGCCTGGCAGAGCACGTCGGGAGATGTGTTCAAAGTGCTGGGGACACTTTCAAGTGAGAAGAGCTTCTGGATGTCAGTCCCCAGGGTCTCCAGCCCCCGGCGCAGGCTGGCAGGCCTTAGGAGGGAGGAAAGTCCATGTGGCCATGGAGGACAGCCAGCAGAGAAGGGAGGTGGTGTGTGTCCAGTCCAGGCTCCTGAAAAAGTGACCCCCGGAGTCCCCCCAAAGTTTGCTAAATAAATACATAAATATGAACACAAAGCCCAGAGCTGGGGCAGCTCCCTGCAAAATCCCTTTCTCTGCCATTTCCCTGTAAAAACACAGTCTCCTCCCATGCAGCCCACGCTCGTCCCTGTGCACTGTCTGTCCCCAGCCTGTCCCACACCTCGTGGCTCACTGGGCTGGCAGCAGTGGTTCTTTGCATCTCTCTTAAACCCCACAGCACAGAGGTGAGCGGCCGAGATGGCTCCTCTAGGCTAAGGAAATAAATAATTCCTCCCATTGCAAGGACTGGGGGACAGAAAGCCGGTGCAGCGAGACATCGAGTGGTCTTCAGGAGGATGATAAATAAATAAGTGGAGCTTGGCGCTGCCTCAGGAGCACATTCACGGGCAGCTTGGCTGGAGGGTATTTAAATAAAGGGGAAAAAGAAAATCCCAGTCCTAGTGCTGCTCCAGCAAATGTGCTCCCTGCACGCCAGCCTGCCTTCTCCCCCTTTTTCCATCCCAGCTTGAGAGGATGCTCGTGGTGATCAGGAAGGAGCCTACAAAGACCTTCCCAAGATAAATAATCCCCACTGGGCTTGGACGGGGAGTTTCGGTCCCCGCCATAGAATGGGGATTTGGGGACCTCTGCATCAGGCAGCTGGCTGGGATGCTGAATCCCTCCAGGCTGTGGATCCTTGGATGCTGCTTTAATCCCGGGTTCGGTTTCTCCTCTTCAGGAAAAAGAAGCTGCTCTTCTGGGGGGGCCCCAGCAGCATGGGCACCTGGCTTTTATGTGTAATTTTGACCTAAAAAGAAGTAGAAAACCCCAGGTCAGTAAGAGGGTCCTGGGCCCTGAGCCCTCCCAGCCCCAGGAGCCTCAGGAGTGACCCCATGGAGCTGAGAGCAGCTCTGCACCGGGTGAAGAGCTCTGGAATCGTGTCCAGGTAGTGCTGGGATGGGAAGAGGATTTCTCCTCTGTGCAAGAGGAGAAATGGCAGGGGACCCTATTGCAGCTCCCTCAGGGAGGAACGCTGCTGTGCCCATCCTCCGGGAAACGGGCGTGTCGTGAGTCCAGGGCTGTCACGGGCACAGAGTCACAGCTGCTCGGGCTCTGCGGTCACCCACCGGCAAGCGCAAGAGCCTCCCTCCAAATCCCGAGGCTTGGCCACCAGGAGCCAAGGCTGTCCCATCCTGCTGTGCTGCCAGCCCCTGTTGCCCCATCCCACCATCCTGCTAGCCCCTGCCCAGCCCGGCTTCCTGCCCCCTCCCTGGGCACTCACGGTGCAGGACGGCTGCATCCAGGGCTCCCCATCCACCTGCATGGGCAGCAACTTGGACGTCCTGCGAGGCACAAAGGAGAGACGGGGGTGACACAGGTGTCAGGTTTCACTGCTGGTCGGGCACTCAGCTGTGAAGGGGACAAATACCTGATGATGACGGAGGAACACTGGGCCAGCCTCTTCCCTGCACTCTTCAGCCCCGTGTAGATCTGCCCCATTTCCATGGCGCCTTCCAGCCCCACCACCTCCAGGAGGTGGTCGCTGAGGTCTGCAAGAGAGAGGGATCTGAGCTGGTCCCCCCTTCTGGTCGCCCCCCAGGCATCCCCCGCCCCCCTTCTGCNAGATGTCCTCTGTGTCTCGAGACCACCAAGCTGGGTGTTTCCAGCGCTGGGCAATGCTGCTGTCCAAACTCTTTGGAGCGAAAGTACTCCTGGTCTGAAATAGCTGGGCCTGCACGGCTGCGGGGTGCCAGCCCAGATCCCTACCAGCCCTTTGACTGTTTGTTTCCAGTGTATGAAATGGTGACACCCCTACACTGGGTGCCCTGGGGTGCTGCAGCTCCCCAGAAGCCAGCACACATGGCAGAATCCTCTCTGTGAGCAATCTGCTCAAATCCCAGGGTATCGTCTCTTTTGAAAGCTCATCCTGCTCTCCTGGGCCCCAGCAAGGACACCTGACACGGGCGCAGCTCTCTGCTTCGGGGTCCTCTTTCACACACACCCTTATTACCCCTGAGAAGCCCTCTGAGCCTCCCACGCCCTCATGGCCACCCACGGGTGAGGATGTCCCCAGGGTACCAAGCCTGCTGTCCCGTGCAGTCCCTTTGGAACTGGCTTGCTGCTGTCCTGCTTCCTGCTGCCTGTTGCCACTGGCTCCTGCAGCAAGGGACAGACAGCAACAGTCTGGGATGTGACACTGCTGCTCTGGCAGCCACAGCACAGGGGGACTGATTCCCACCCCAGCCCCAGGCTGTGGGAGGTTGTGGGTGGAAAACCCAGGCACCTTGCCTGTTTTGCTGGCTGCTTTCTACCTCACTACTCCCCACTGGGGAATGCTGCCAGCACTGTCCCTGCCCATGGGGACGGCTCCAGTGGCCTCAGCAGTGGGCACGAGGTGCCAGCTGGGCTCAGCGTGGGCACTGGGCTGCTCCCGACCCCCACACCCAGGCTGGCAGCTCTCTGGGAAGACGCTTACAAAAGCCCTTGGTGCCAGCTCTCCAGCTGGGCTCCAGCTCCTGCTCTGCCACACTGTGGGGTCACCCCGACACCCCAAAAGACATGGAGCTGACAACAACTCCTCCAGTGCTGTTGCTGCAGAGATGGTGGGTGCCCAGCGTGCCCGTGCCAACCCCACCGCTCACCCTGCACGCAGAACTTCAGCTCCTTGGCGTCGGTGACCACTGTGCCAGGCAGCTTCTCTGGCGCCTTCTTGCCCAGCCGGTTGTAACCGCGCTGCTTCTTGGTCTCGCCCCACAGGTTGGAGCCCCCGTACATGCTGGGGATGTTGAGGATGGCAATGCCCTCCAGGGATGTGTTGCTCAGGTCTAGCAGGGTCCCGTCGCACTGCCGGGTACATGGGTGGCATCAGGAGGGTGGGGAAGCTGTGCCTTCCACGTGGAGCCCAGCCTCCTCCACCCACCATGGAAGCACGGGTCCCTGAACACAGTGTGACACCGGGTGGTCTCTGGGGACATGGGCAGCCCCAGAGTGGCTGGGGCTGGAGGTGCAAATACCCTCCCACGTTGCCTTCCTAGAGGGATTGTCAACTCCTTGTGCTGCTCTCCCCTCTATTTCCACAGGAGTTTTACTACAGGTCCAAAATGGTGGTTTCCCAAAAAAGGGGACCACATAAAACCTTGGCTAGACTCGGTGTTGTGACCCAAAATAGAAGGCAACACCACCTTGACCCTAAAGCGACTTCCACCCAGGCAGCTCCAGCACCTGCTTTTCCCCCTCTCCTTGTCCAAACTGACTCCAAAGAACTGGAAAGTTTGGCTGCCCAAAAAGTAGCTCAAACCAGTTTGTTTTCAAGTGCCATTTGGAAACTAGAAAGGCTGAAAGGAAATTAGGGGAAGGTGTCAGAGGGAAAAATGTCAGGTTTTGGAGAGCAAACCACAGGATAGCACACAGAACTGGTATCCCAGGCTTGGCTGTCATGCAGCAGGACTGCCTCAGCTGAAAATCCCCTGTAAAAGTTAAAATATCCATTGCCTGCAGCTTTCCCACAGGATTGAAAGCAACAGCCATGGAAAAGCATTTTTTAACTTCAGATCTCCTCATGCTACCCAGACATGGATCCGCTTCCTAGATACCTCTGGTGGAAGCAGCCACTTTTCCATCCAACTGGAATTTCTATAAAGCATTCCTGTTTTCCTTGAGGCATCTGCTCTTTACCTGCCACCCTGTGCTTCAGCAAATCCCAGCACAGGTTTTTCCTTGCGTTCTGGTGATGCAAAGGCATCTCTGCCCTCACTTCTTGTGCTGAGTGGAATGAAATGGGCTAAGAAGCCCCTTCTGCTGCTCCAGTCCTGGTTGTTTTCCTTGAACAAAGGTCTAGAGCTTATTTTTACCACCCCTTGGCCAGTGCTGAGGACACCAACCCCATGTGTGCGGAGCTGGGCGCTCACACGAGCGAACCCCTCGGTGTGCCAGATCCTTTCTGCCTCCCCTGGTGCTGCGGGATCTTATTTTTAGCCTCACACTGAAAGCAAAAAGCAGGAATCTTCTGGTTTGGGAGGGAAGAGCTGTCTCTCCAAGGCTTGGAAAGGATGTTAATCCTTTCGTTCTCACTACATCTTAATGATACTGTGATTTGCAGGAAGAGAAAAGAATGCAGTGCTCTGAGCAGTGGGTACCAAGCAAGAGGGCTCCGAATCCTTGTGGCATGGACAACACACCTCGAGCATCATCCCCAGCCACAGGCACCTTTCCCACCTGCCAGTGAGGCAGCGGGTGCCAGCCCAGCCACGGCGGGATGGGAGAGAGTTGGCTGCCAAGAGAGCAGGATGCTGGGATGCTGCAGGAGCCTGTTCCTGCCCACAGCCGCCCACGCCTGCCCAAGCCGCGGGCAGGAGCGATTCTCCCCGCAGAGCCCTCCCCAGTTCGTGCCAGCGAGCTACAATGGGCCCTTTGAGCAGGGGCAGCTGACGGCGCGCTGACAGCGAGGCTGGAAGGAGAAATTTGCAGCTGGGGGAAAAAGCAAATTCATTTCCAGGAGTTGTAGGGGGGAACGGGTGCCAATTTCCAAAACAAAACTGCTATTTCTCTGCAAGGCTGACAGTTGCCTGGGAGCTGGAGGGAGGACAGGCGGCTGCTTTCAACTTCAAATACTGCGGGATTAACACTTTCCTGCCAGTGTGCTCAGCGGGTGGGGACGCACACTTGATGGGGAGCGCCCCGAGAAGGAATGGGGGGCACCTCATGCCCATCTCCAGCAGCACTGAACTCCACAGACATGGCCTTTATCCACCCCGGGACAGTGCTGCATGGATGGGGAAGGGGGTGAGATGGTTGTGATTCTGGTCCTGCCCCTTCCCACACGTTCCCAAGGGTGCAGCCACCCACCTCAGGCTTTGGGAAGGGAAGAAACTCCCCGTATGGAAACGGGCATCAAAATCACTCTGCCCATGGCCACACATCTGCAGGGCCAGCTCCCTGCTCGCTGCCCACCGCCAGCACCCCTGCACACACCACCTGCTCCAACTCCCACCGCCTCCTGCAGCAAGTGCTATTTCCTCCCCTCACCCTCCAGCCTAAGTTATAAAAGGGTGGATTATCCAGAGATAGGGAGAGACGGAAGTTTACAGCCCAAATCCCCAGCGCCAGCGCGGAGAAGTGACAGCGCTCTTAGCAACCACAGGCCCTCCCCCCAGCTCTAATTAAAGGCTGTTTCCATGTCATCCAATGAGGGCTGGGAGCAGTGCGGAATTTACAGAGAGAATATTCCAGGCATGCTCTCCAGTACAGCTGGAAGTGGGGAATACAGGATTATTCTTCTGCCCACAGCTGGCTGGCTTTGTAGCAAGCGCTGTGTGGTGGAATAGGGGGTCCTGCCAGCCACCACGTCCTTCTGCCACAGCAAGGGGTCAAAGCCATGGTGGCACCCTCTCCCCAAACAGCTAAAGGCCTTGCCTGAGGGATCCACATGCAATGGCTCCAAAAAGCCTTTGTGTCATGGCTGGAGCCAAGGACCATCCCAGGAAACCCACCTCAACCTCAACATAGTCATGGAGCTTCTTGCAGGTGGCTGCAAAGGTCTCTGATGTCCCAAATTCAAAGTACCACAGCTTGTTCTTCATCCTGGGGCACAGAGACATGTCAGTATCCCACTTGGAAGCAGCGCCTTGCACCAGTCAGCAGCAGGATGGGCTGCCAGAGGCTGTCTGGAGCTGCTGTGCTGGGGACATGAGCCATGGATGAGGACATAAGCCATTGTGGAGAGGGACCACCGGCATCGTGGCCCCAGAGAGTTGTGTGGTGGGACAGGGGTGTGTCTGGGGGTGGGGGGCTGTCAGGGGGTGGCTCAAGCAGACCTGGCTCTGACACCCATCAGAGGGTGGAGGATGGGGGTGCTGGGTGCTCCTTTGGCATGGGATGTGCTGTCAAGGGACAGGGCACACATGGAGGCACCCATGTCTTGCAACCCAGCAGCCTCCCAGCACCTTGCTGAGCAGCCCCTGACCACGGCTCGTCCCTGCATCAGCTGCTGTGCCAGGCTGTGAGGGGGAGCTGTGAGCTGTGAGAGGCTGTGAGCCGAGAGGAGCTGAACTTGAGGGCAGAGGTGGATGCTTTGGTCCACTCAGGATTTTTCCAGCAGCTATTTCCAAACTGGGGGATGGGGGTCACAAGCCACAGCTCCTGCTGCCATCCCCCATTTCCGCTCACCCTGAGCACAGTGGGAACGAGCTGTGACCTGCTGCCTGCCCTGCCCTCCCTGCCTGGCCTGCTCCTGCCCGTCCTGGAATTCCATACTAATTATAAAGCATGAATGAACGTAACTGGGTGTGTGGCCAAGTCTGAGCAGCCTGCTACACCACACAGGACTTGAAGAAGCATCCAAATCCCCACCATGCCTGGCCCTGGACCTGCAGCACGCCTGGTACCTGCCCTGTCTGTCCCCTAAGGTTGGCCAAACACCAAATCTTCTTGGCAGGGTGCATGGCAGTGGCAGGGAGGCCTGGCAGGTAGGAAAGGTGCCCCACAGCTCTCAGGGGGGCCCTTGGGAAGCCCTTACCTGCTGTTGAATTTCTCAGGGTGCTTTTCTCGCATGATGTGGAAGCGGTGGGCGATGGAGGCGTCCTGCAGAGAGTGGGAGCACAGAGACATCAGCGGCCCAGCAGAGAAGCAGAACCCCCTCCTTGTGCCCCGTGGGCACGTGCCAGGATGGGGTGCTCAGCCCCTCATGCTCGCTGCTGGTCCTGGTGACACAATGACATGGTGTCAGTGGTGACGGCATTGATGGCCCAAGGTGATGGAGGGACCCTCAGCCAGGCTCTTTCCAAAGCTCATTAGCTGAGACATAATTAGTGCACTCGGCCTCCTTCCCTCATCACAGGGAGGGGATGAGAGTGGAGGAGAGGCACCCAATGGAGCAGAGGGGCTCTGGGGACACCCCAAGACCCTGCACCCTGACAGCTCCCCCAGCAGATGTCACCAAATGCCACCTGCAGTGACACCCCCTGGCTTATCAGGAGCCGATGTGACCCAGAAGCAGCCTGCAGTGCTGCAGGTGAGTGACCCATGCCATGGTGGCACGCCCAGCACAGGACAAAAATGCTGCAAGTCCCAGGCAAGAGAAAGGCTTTCCCCAAAACCTTCCTGCTCTCAGGACTGACCCCCAGCACTGGGGGAAACCCCCGTGGCACAGGGCTGTCATCCTCCCCAAGCTCCCTAACCTCTCTAGGTCAGGAAAACACGGGGCAACATGGGTCCAAACACCAAAGCAGGGCTTTGCTGATGGGTGCTGTCTTGGCAGGTGGGGCATCCTTGTCTCAGGGACCCCAAACTTCCCTGAATCCTGTTTAAGCTGCTTTCACACTCACTCTTGCAACATTCCCGCTGGGAAGACAGAGATACTGTGCCTGCTTATGTATTGTGGTGCTGCTTTACAAATGACAATAAAACCAGAAAAACAAGGCCAGGAGGTGGAAGGAGGTTGGGAGTGTGAGCAAGGAGGAATGGGAAGGGAGAAACCAACTCCTGCCCCATAGAACTCACCACCCCAATGGAGAAGTAGTTGTTGATGATGGTGGATGGGACGGGATCTCCGTTGGCCTCCCTGTCACTAGGAATGATGTCTATCTGCCAGCGGTCCAGCATCACCTCTGTGCTGTGCTCTATGTCCTTCAGGACCTTCATCAGGTTGCCTCCTTCATAGCCTGGAAGGGAAAGAGGATGAAGGAGGATGAAGGGGAGCACAGCCATGTCATAGCCAGGCACCAAGCACTTGGGGGCAGCTGCTACGGCACGTTCTCGCCGCAGTGGCAGAGATTTTGGCTATTGGCAGGGCTCTCCAAATGGAAAAGGCTGGGCAGGACCCAGCTGTGGAGGGTTCAGAAAGCAGCGGCTGCTCCTTTTGGAAGGAATTAGAGGCACCAGGCTCAGATGCAGCTCTGAACTGCATCCCAGGAGCCCAGGAGCC
The DNA here is from genome assembly GCA_013397915.1 of Daphoenositta chrysoptera. Lineage (NCBI taxonomy): Eukaryota > Metazoa > Chordata > Aves > Passeriformes > Daphoenositta > Daphoenositta chrysoptera. Next base: position 40,454 of record VZRO01004902.1, on the reverse strand, counting down.
CTCCCTCCCCTGGGATGGCCACACTGAAGGGTTCCCAGGGCCAGCCACCCCCGGGTGATGCTCGCCTGTCCTCACCTCCTCCCCAGCGCAGGCACCGTGCGAGGTCGTTGCCCGTTCCCAGGGGCAGGACGGCCACCGGTGGGTGCTTCACCAGGTTCGCCTTATCTGCAGGCCAAGGGAGAAGAGAAGTTTGGGGCTGTCAAGCCTCATTCCCTGCTCCTCTCCATCTCCCTCCTCATCCAGCAGCCTGGAATGATGCTGCTGGCAGGACCACCACCCCACTTTCACTGGGGCAATGTTGGGAATCTGCGGCAGATCACCAAGGATGGAGGTGGATGATGCTCTGCAGGAACATGGCTGTCCCTTGCTCACCTATGCAGTCCAGGATCCAACCCACCGTGCCGTCCCCTCCACAGGCCAGCACACGGAAATCTGGAGTGTCCCGAAAGAAGTTCAGCCTGGAGAAAGCCAGGAGAGACAAGGGGTGACGTGGGGGAGCAGCGCCCGGCAGGAGGGGGCAGAGGATCACCTGCAGCAACCCCATACCCTGGCATGGGCCCGCCGCGGTCCAGGTTGTACACTTGGCGTGGGTTGAGCAGGTAGTGAAACTTCCGAAGGACCCTGGGACGAGAGAGATGTGAGGAATGCCATGAAGGTCATTCCCACACCAGGAGTGATGCCCAAGGGACCAGCAGCCCCCAAACCCCAGGGGGAAGCTGTTCGCAGGCAGGACCCCACCTACCGCTCCCCTTGCCTTCCTCCACTCTTGGGGTTCACCAACACTAGGAGCGGGTGTGTCCCGGGCTGAGGGCTGATCTGGAGGGCAGAAAACACAGCTGTGAATTCCTGCCTGGTGTCAAGTTCAGTGGCAGAGCCCACCTGCAGCCCTTTGCAGGAACCTACCTGCAGCCCTTGCCCATCCACTGTGGTGGAGTTGAACTTGAAGCCCTGGGTGTCCTCAGGGCTGGTGCTGGCGGGGGAGTCGCTCTCCGAGCGTCGGCAGTGGGACTGCCTGTCCTTTGGGAACCGAGCACGGATGCCACACTGCCCCAGAGGCAGCGCCAGCAGCCGGGGGAGGCAGGGGGGCCTCAGCCGTGCCCTGCTGGGTCCCTGTCACTGGCAGCGAGGAGGGGGACAGTCACCAGGACAAGGGGGACAGTCACCAGGACAAAGGGGGACACTTACCAGGACAACTGGGCAGATGTAGGATGGGAGCAAGATGTGGTCCCGCAGTGGGCCCCCATCACACTCGGGCTTCATGTGGGAGGCACACTTGTTGTGGAGCTGGGGGGGGCAGGAAGGGACGCTGAACAGAGGACACCACCCCTCTCCTGGTCAGCAGCCCAGAGCCGGCCCTGCAAGCACTGTGGCAGTGCCCCAGCCCTGCGTGCTCACCGTGACTTGGCACCAGACGCAGTGCAGGCCAGTGATGCCCTGGTAGCACTTGATGCTCTTGTGACATCTGTCGCACTTGACGGGTGAATTGCCCTCGATCCAGGTGTGCTGCATCACCTGCAAGGCACGGGGACACTGAGGCACAGCACCCACTGACCCCCAGCATCTCCCTCCTGCTAGGGGTGCCCACCAGGAGTTCGGAAGCTCGTCCTGCAGGGATGCTGCTGATCCAATCCAGCCCCTGCACAGCCCCCATGTGGAGCCATGGCAAAGCTTGGGGCTGGGGGTCGTGTGGGTGCCTGGAGACTGGGGACGGGGTGCATCCTGCAAGGTTTGGATGCTGGGAATGCCCATGAGCTGCTGTGAGGGGCAGAAGCCAGGGGAAGAAGCTGTGGGGAAGCAGAGCAGGAGACCAAGGGGCCAGGACACCCACAGGCTCACAAATGCACCAGCTGCCTACTCACGCTTGTGTTTCTCTTGGATTTAACGTAGGTGCTGATGCAGGAAGCAATGTCCTTGGACACACACCTCTCGTGGACCGTGTACTTGCAGACTGGTGAGAGAGAAAAATCACAGAGCCACAGAATCATTTAGGTTTGAAAAGCCCTGTAAAACCCTTGAGTCCAGCAGCTAACAGGGCACCACTAACCCAAGTGCCACCACGAAGGTGGTTAGCATCACTCCCCAGCATGGGAACTGCCCCTTCCCCGCTCAGCCTGTAGCACCCATGGGGCCCAGCACTAACAGGGACCAGTCCTCCCTCCTCAGGGCACCACTGGATGTGGCAGGAGCCAGCAGTCTGGGAGGGCAACACTCTGGCAAGGCTCCAGCACTCACAGGAGCAGCAGAGGCCCTGCTTGCGGACCCCCAGCAGCATGGTGCGGCAGAAGTTGCAGTAGGCAGGTTTCTTGAAGTGCTTCAGCCTCCAGGCATGTTGCCCATCATCCTTCACGTTCTGCAGGGCAGGAGAGTGGAGGGTGAGGGGGTCATTCCCCTGCTGCCAAGAGTCCCAACCCCCTCAGCCCATCACTTTTATCAACTTTTCATCCCCTAAAAACCCCATGGTCTTTCTGGGAGTTTGCTCCCAGCAGGATCATGGGTTCCTCCTACCCCCCTTCTCTCTTGGTGTTCCCCAGAGCATCCCTGCCACCACATCCCCCTGGGCACGTCCAACTCCAGCCCCCACGGACCCTTGGCACAGCCCAGCCACAGGGAGGATCTTGGTGGCTGACAGGAAGGTGACTTCACATTTGGGGCCAAGCCACCATGGGCTGACAAAAGCATAAACCTCGTACATCTGGGGCCAGGCATGAGTGCTTTGCAGGAGCCAGTTAAAATTCCCTGCTTTCTGGAATTTTTCTGCCAGAAAGCCTGTCCTCCACCCCACCTCTCCAGGGGAACCATGGGCACCATCACCAAAACCATCTTTCCCTGAAAATTATTACCTGATGCACTTGAAAGAAATGAAGGCCAAAAGGATGACAAAACAAGACAGAGAAACAAGGGGGGTCCCAACAACCCCACCTTTGCTCTTTAAACCTCAGTCTACAAGAGGAGATGCCATTTTAGGTACTCATCTTAGGTTTTGATTAAATGTTCACCAAACTGGAGTGCACTGTGACAGCAAGGAGCAAGCCCAGCCTGCTTGGGCACAGCAGCTGGCAGTGACTGCAGCTCAGAAATGAGCTTGGAAAGATTTGGGGGGTGAAGGAGGCAGGGTGGGGGTGTCAGCAGGGGCTGGGGGCCAGCGTGGGGCTGTGTGGTGCCGTGTGAGCGCGTGGCCTGTTGCTGGGGNGGGTGATGGGCCTGTTGCTGGGGGTGGGCTGGAGCAGCTGAGGCAGGTGTCCACAGGGACACTCACCGTCTCCATCCCCAGGAGGACCAGCAAGGGGATGGTGGTCATGCCACCCCGGATCCACTCCTCCAGCGTCACAGTCCCGTCGTGGTTGTAATCGATCTCCTCCATCATAGCCTTCAAGATCTGGAGGAGGGAGGAAATGTGGTGACACAGTGGTGCCACCCAGGGCTCTGGCTGGGAGTCCCTGCAGCTGCCCCAGCTGCCTCCAGGCACTCACAGGCTTCAGCTCGGTGGAGTCCCACTCCAGGTACTCGGCCACGTGCACCATCTGGTTGATGATACGATCCAGCTCCTGAGCACAGAGCAGGGCCTGGTGTTAGGGATGGCTCCAGGCATGACCAGAGTGTCCAGCCCCAAGCCCCCAAGGTCTACATTCCCATATGGCCCAGGCTACCCCAGTCCCCACTGCACAGGAGGGGCAGCATCACCCCAGTCCTCAGTGGGTGCTCCTTCTTTTTTCAGGGCCTTCTTCCGTGAAAACCTGCAAGAAAATCTGTAAGGGGTTTTCCTTGGGAAAAATTATTCTGATAAAGCAGATTTTATTTCCAACAGGTTTCAAGGACGATACCCAAAGAACAAAGAGAAAACATCATAGGAGAAGGAGCTGTGCATGATTTTTTTCTTCCCTGAAATACCATGACCTGATACAGAGCTACAATTCTTGGTGGGTGGATTTTTTCTAGCTCCTGCTGGATGCAGCAGAGCTGCAGATCCCAGATCCCCAGTCCATGGATCTGCAACCCAACTGCCACTTTCCTCCTCCGTTCCCATACCCCTGCCCATTTTGGAGCACCTCACCAGGGCAGTGGGCACCCCAACAATGTCCTGCATGTTTCCAGCCCTCCGAGCAGCCCCTGCTTTCTCTCCCAGGGGAAGGCTCACCGAGCTGTCCAGGAGGCCGTTTCCATCAGTATCATAGAGGCGAAACATAACTGCAAGGAGGAGAGAAGCTGCTGATAATTAGAGCCCAGCCCCGGGGCACTCTGGGGTGCCCCAGGCACCCTGTTCCAGGCGGCTGGAGCTTCAGGGTGGGAGCAGCACGGTGCTGGCTCAGCCAGGGTGAGGTATGACCCCAGGGCTGTGGGGTATCGAGGCCCTTGGCCAGACACGAGTGGCACAGGCAGGAGCAGAAGGGGAAGCTGAGTGGTTTTCCCAAGTGGACGGGAGCATCCAGCCCTGCACCCGTCCTCAGGCAAACCCCTGAGCCGCTGCTCCCCCGTGCACCCAGCACGACCCCAGGGCCCCACTTACACTCCAGCTTGTCCTCTGCTCGTCCCCTCTCCAGCAGGGACAGGTAGCAGACAATGTCCTTCAGGTGGACCACCTGGGCCAAAGGGGTGGGAGGAGGAGGCGGGGTGGCTTTCAGGGAGCTGGGGTTTTTCCGCAGGCTGAAGGGTAACCTCTTCTCCCTGCTCCTTGTGCCTGTGGGCAGGGAGAGAGGCCACGCACAGGGATGACAACAGACCAGGAGTTGTCACCAGGTGGGACAAGGGAGCTCTGGGGCAGGGACCCATTCAGCGTGGGACTGAGTAACACCACAGGGCCAGGGCTGGGACACAGAAAGGACACAGGAATGGACACAAAAAGGGCACTTGGGGCTGGTGCCACCACAGGCACAGGGCTGGGCAGTGCCACTCAGTCCCCGGGGTGCAGACTCCCACACCTCCACCACTGCAGCTATGGGCAGGATGAACAGTTGGAGCCCATGGAAACGTGTCCTGCTGGGAACAAGCACCCACCCAGGAGTGAGCAGCTCAGTGGGCAGCACGGCAGCTTGCCAGGGTGCCAGGACAGCCCATGCTCAGTGATGCCCATGCCAATAGCAGCTCTGGGCAGAGGGGTGCTCTGGGCAGAGGGGCCCTTCCTCGGGGGCTGGCAGGGGCTGGGGCAAGGGGCAGCCACGACTCACCACCCCATTTCCCCCTCCCTACAAGATGCTGCCAGGTAATTAAGACACTGACTGGTGGGGGCTCTGTGGGATGGGATCGGTAGCTTAAGGTTGCCAAGCAAAGGTGTCAAGAAGCCAGAAACCCGGTGAGTTTGGAAGGTCACCGCCACCACGCCGGGGACTTGGCCAGAAACTGGGGAGGGCTTGTCATTGCCTGTGTCTCCCTGTGGAGCCCCAGCCAAGCTCACCTGGTGACTGAGGGCTGAGCAGAGACACGGAGGAGATCTTGGAAGAGCCCGAGGAGTTGTGAGCAGAAGTGGTGCCAGTAGTTGATTTCTGGGAGGATGATCTGGACCAGCTGGGGGAGGCGTTGGGGATCGACGCCAGGGTGAGGGATGCTGGCTGTGGCTCAGCTGTGTTGCTGTGGCAGCTCTTGGGCTCGGGATTGTGCTGTCCCAGAGCGCTTCGAAGTGTTTTCCCATTGATCCCTGCAAAGCAGACACATGCCCAAGGGCAGGATGACACCAGGGCGTCGATGCCCCTTCCTCCAGGAACTGGTGCTGGGTGCTCGCCCTGGGTCCTCTCTGCTAGCTCCGTGCCTCTCTGCCCTGGCATCCCAGCCCCAGGGCTCTCCCAGGGCACCCCAGGTGGCCCCTCACCCTCCTGCAGCACTCCCACCCCTGGGTGACAGACACCACAGTGCTCAGGACCAGACAGCGAGGAGGACGTGCTCCTCCATCATCAGCCAGAGCCGGGGGAGGTTCTCCCTTTCCTTTTGCAATTTATAGTCCTTTCAGCAGATGTCTCCACGAGCCATGAATCCACCCGGGAAGGGCTGAGGGAGGCAGAGCTGGGTGCCTGGCACACATGACCTGCCCCGGGTACAGCCGAGTGCAGGGTGGCTGCTTGCACCAGTACCCATGACAGAGGCACAGGCCACCTCAGCCTGCATGGAGATGCTGACCCGGAGTGATTCGGGCTCTGAACGTGCAGAGGAAAGGGCACATGCCATTGCATCCTAGAGAAACCCCTCCCTGGAGAAGCACAGGGCCCTGGGAGACAGATGAGGCAGAGCTGGGTTGTGAGCTGGCCCCGATGCCACCCACTCCAGGTGCCACCCCCAGCCTCCATTCCCGGGGGCAGGGTGGCAGCAGGCCCACCGAGGCACGCTCCCCATCACGCCCAGCGGGCGGCAGGGCTGGCTCACCGAGGGTGCTGGGCTGCGACACGCCGGGGCTCTGCTGCTGGCTCTCGGGGGAAGCCTGGCAGATCTTCCGCTTGAAGGAAGTGAAGAGGTGCTGGCAAAGCTCCTCGGGCACATCGGCCTCCAGGTAGGTCTTCATGAAGAGGCAGAAGCCCTCGTAGTCGATAGGCTGGGGAGCGGACAGAGGAGGAGGATGGAGGTGCCCCAGGCCACCATGAGGGTGCAGAGGTGCCAGTGGGCGTGGGGATTCGTGCCCTGGGCCCCCCTCGCTGGGCACAGCAGCTGCAGAGCCCTCCCCAAAACCGCTGGCTTCCCAAATCCCAGTGGTTGGAGGTAACCTAAAGGGACCCAGAGGCAGCAGGGCCAGAAATGCCCCTGAGACAGGTGAGCGGTGCTGGGAGCAGGGACAGCAGCCAGGGCAGGAGCTTGGGGAGTGGCAGGAAAGGGCAGAGCAGTGGGACTTCCCAGCCCAGCCCCAGCCTCGTGGGGACCACCCTCCTCCTGAGGACTCTGTGCCTCCTCCTTCCCCGCTGGGCATTGCCATTTCTTGAGGACAATGACTTCCTTAATGGCTTTTGTGGCCCCAGCTGGAGTGAGGGTCCTGTGGTGCCCTGGAATAGCAGGGTTGCTTTGTGCCCCTCCTTGCTGTGTTCAGCCCACTGATTTTTCTCATTTTGCCACGATTCTAGTGATTACAGCCCCCATGCAAGGCTCTGTCCTGCTGGCACACTAATAGGTCTCTCAGAAAGCACCGCTCAGAAAAAACAATCCCCGCCTTCTTTGGAGGGGAGTGGGAGGGCACAGAGCTATCCCATCCCCACGCTGGCCAAGTCATTTGCTTTTAGGGGGAGAGCAAATCCCTCCTGGATTCTGCCTGGCAAGGCAATGCCCCAAAAAGCTCTCAGCGGGATGGGGTGGCACGGCCACACAGCAGGCAGGGTCCCTGGGATGGTCAGGGAATCAAGCCCCAGGAGCAAAACCATGGGGAGAGATGGGGGCCAGCCAGGCAGCCCTGCCTTCTCCTGGCTGCTTCCAGCTGGGGCAGCTGGGCTGGGGGAGCTCGTGGGGGTCTGGGAGCTGCCAGCAGCACAGGGGGGACACTGGTGGGCATGGGGCCATACCTGTTCAGGGTTGTACCTCGAGAGGACGCCGTCCCCATTGAACTCCTCCAGAACATCCTTGAGCTTCTTGGTGGAGTCTGGGAAGACAAAGGCACTGTGCTGAGCACGGCCCCACTGGGCTGCCTTCGTCATCCACCAGCAGGGTGGTGCAGAGGGGTTTATCTGCTGGATATGCAGTTTCTGGATCCTTCTGCCTACCCATGCCCTACTTCCCCTTCTGCCTTCAGAGGGCAGGGCAGATATGGAAAGCTGGCCTGGGAGCTTTACATCCATAGAGAGCTGCCTCCTGCCAGCATGAAAATAAACGCAGGCCCAGAGCAAAGCAAGGAAGACATTGACCACACCCCAGTCCCAGCTGCTCTGCTGTGCTAAGCACACCCCTGGCTGTCCCTGTCCCAGTGCAGGTGGCTGCTGGCACCCCTTGGCAGGCTCAGTCATCCCAGAGGCTGCCTTGGGCTGCCCACTGGTATCTCCAGGAGGTGCCAGGAGGGAGAAATAGAACTGTATTCATAGAATCATGGAATCTTTGAGGTTGGAAGTCCTCTGAGATCATCAAGTCCAACCATTAACCAGCACAATTGTGTTCACCACTAAGATAGACACGTCCCACATCACCACGGCTTTTAAATCCCTCCAGGGATGATGACTTCACCACTGCCCTGGACAGCCTGTTTCAGTGCTTCACTACCCTTTTGGGGAATAAATTTTCCTGAATATCCAAACTAAACCTCCCCTGGTGTAGCTTGTGGCCGTTCCTTCTTGCCCTATCATTGGATTGGTCTGTGAAAACTTCCACACAAGTAGTAAAGACCTTCCTTGGCTGAGTGTCCTTAGGGCTGGAGTGTCTGGAGGGACATCCATCCTTTCAAAATCGAGAAAAAATGGAAAAGTGGAAAAAAAAGATCAGGGTGAGTGAATGTTCAGCTCTCACCTTCACACAGGTCTCTGGGCATGAGCATTTAAAAGGTTCTCGGACACACCAGCCTTGTTAATTACTGTGAAATCCTCTCTGCAAGCGGGGGCTGTGCTGGTTCTGATCCCCCCAGCCCTCCGCTGGGGACAGAATTTGGCACTGGACCACAACTGTGGGATGTCTGGGGCACTCAAGGAGGGGGATCCTGGCCCTGCTCAGAGGACCCCAGCCCCCGTTCCCCAGCCCGGTGCCAAGCCACCCTCCTGGGCAGGAGGCAGCTGCCCATGCTGGCCACACTTTGATTAACAAAACAAAGATGCAGTCGGTGTTCTGAGCCCAGCATTACTCATGGTGTTTCATGGTCTGGTATTCAGGAAAGCAAAGCCCATCATCCTCCAGAGAGGCAGGATGAGATGCAGAGAGGGATACTGCACACACACCTCTGCCTGCAGCCCTGCCTGAGGGCTCTGGCTGGTATCCAAACGGCGGTGAGGAACCCCAACCTCACCCCAACCTCACCCTCTGATGTACAGTGTCCCCAGTGACAGCCTCAGAGAGCTCACGGGCTCCCCTTTGCCCCTCAGTGTCTCCCACCCAGCCTGCTCACTCCAGGGTCATGCCAATTCTGCAAATTGTCATTTTACACCCCTTCTCCCTTCATCCCAAGGTCCTGGCTGGGCTTTCCTGCCCACCTTGCCCTGCTCTCAGCACCTCTGCAGGCTGCACCGCTTCTCCATCAGTGCTGGAAAAAGCATGCCCACACTCCAGCTCTCTGGCAGGCAGGACCTCAAGGACCTGGTTTTGGACCCCTGGGCTTTGCCCAGGCTCTCTCTCCAGCTTCTCCCAGCCCCAGGACCCCCTCGGCGCTGCTGCAAATCTCCTTCCCTCGGCAGCAGCTGCAGCAGAGTGTTGCTCTGCAAAAGCACTGAGGAAAATTACCGCAGAGGGTTGGCAGCCCAAAGCGAGCCGTGGAGCAGCTCCGTGTGTTTGGGAAAAGCCAGTCTGCTTTCCTGGTTGGCATTTCACTTTGCTAAGGAACGTGGGAGCCGGCTGCCTTCAGAAGGACTGAGCCGAGCTCACGTGTCTGGCCCCCAAAGCTCAGCTCAACCCTCCTGGGCAGGCAGGCACGGGGACCCCAGCCAGCCAGTGTGAGGGGTCAGGGATTTTTCCAGCCTCTCCATCCAAAATCTAAGGAATCACCTGGTTTTCCAGGAGGACACTGAGGAAAGGTAGGACACCAGTCCAGCACAGATCAACAGGGTACTCACAGTCTGTGTACTGCTGGAGCTGGGCAAACTCGGTGGGGCTGAGCGAGATCCACGCGCCATCGCTCATCTTTGGGCAGCCGGGCCCGTGACGGGGGCCACCAGCCAGCGTGCCAGGCTCAGTGCCACAGGTCCCTCACAGCACTCGGTCACATCGGCACGACGAGGGGCACGGGGGGCTCTCAGACGGCTGGCATCATCCTGCTGAGCCTGTGAGGAGCCAGCCCCAGAGCTTCAGGGCACCTGGTCACAGCACCTTTCTCCCTGGAGGGCACAGAAAGAGGAGGGGGTCAGCGGTGGGCAGAGACTGGGTCCTGCTGCCACGACGCCCTGGGGACAGTCACCTTCAGTAGTGGGGTCTGTGGGGCAGGGGGTGGTGAGCTTGCAAATGGGGTGCCAGGGTGCTTTCCCAGCTGGGAAGGGCCCCCCACCACAGACAGGGGGGATCCGCGCTCCAGGGAACAGGGAGCAGAGTGTGTGGGCTGCGGTGAAACGGGGCTGAGCACGAGGAGCACAGGGCACCTCACTGTGTGAACATTCTTGGTGTCCCCGGGGAATCCCCTCTGCCACGGAGCCAGCCTGGTGCCACCCACAACAGCCACAGCTCTCGGTGGTCCGAGGGTGTGGCTGACAGAGGTCAAGCAAACACCTTGGGCAAGGAAAGGAACTTGTCACCCCCAGCATTCTCCAGGGGAACCCAGCATGCGGAGCAGAAGGAAGGGCACGATTATTGAAAGAAGATGCAAAAACTGGAGGCAGGGAATACAAGAGAGTAGAAACTTCCAGCTTACTCCTGCACCTTTGAAGCCGGTGTTTACTTCCAGAGAATCATTGCGAATGAAAATCTACAGTCAAAACTGGATGCAAGGGAAAAACCTGTGCCACAGAGAAACCCTGACCAAAGGGTCCTCTCCAGCCCACCCATTTAAAGGCTTCACAATTCATTAGTTTTTTCATTGAACCGTACTGGTCATCAGGCAAAGGGCAGCATTTGGAGGAGGTGGTTGTTCTCCCAGGACTTTGATTTCCATTTTAGGGCTGTTTCCCTGATAAAACTTGGTCCCTGGTTTCCACCAGCCTGAGCTGATGGACTGGAGAGAGCAGAGCAAGGATGAGCTGGGAAAGGTCACAGGACTTGGGATGATGCTTGGGGAGCACCCACATCCCCCAGCTGGCTGCACCTTTCCACTCACAGAAAAAGGTCTTTGGTTAAGGTGAACAAGTAATTTTGGGGAGCAGTTGGGTCCCACACGCCACACCAACCCCACACAGAGTCCCTAGGGACATTCACACATGGGGTGCACCAGGAGCAGTCACTTGACCCCTCATACTCAGGACTTTCCCCACATTTCTTTACAAATGCTATTTTGGCTTTACATTCAGCTACTGAAAGTGCTCCAGGGCAAGGTGTGCTCCCAGGGGCAAAGCCTGGTGTTGGTGGAGGAAGGAGCAAACCCTCTTTGGGGCTGTGGGGAGGATGGTGACCCCTGAGAAAATGGCACAGGGCTGAGCACCTACCCAGATGGCAGCTAAGGGGTTTTCTAGCTGCCAGGAGTGACTGCACACCGAGAGAGGAGCCCACCAAACCCTGGCTACACACTTGCTGGAGTTAAATGCCACAACTCCCCTTAGTCCTGCTCAGTCCTTTCCTCCCAGGAGGACAAAGTCACTGGGGTCTTGTTCCACCCCTCCATGGCCTGGGGCTTCTTGGCTGCTTCTGAGGCCGCGTGGAGGGCTGTGGGGCTTGGAGACCCCACAAGACACTGTTCCTGCCCAAGGGTGGGGCTATGGCTGTCCCAGGATAGGGAGCAGTGCCCTCACTGCTCTGCCCTGGGGCACTCATGGCAGGTAACACACAATCCAGGGAAAATCTCACCCTCACTGGGGCCCTGCAGCCCCATGGCAGCTCACCTACTGTCTGTGACTATGCCAGCACATCCTGGCAGCTCTTTGTCCCCACGCCACCAGCTGGGGACAGGCTGGATAGGACAGTGGTAGGGCTGGGAAAGAGCTACGCAGCATTTTCCCATACTGGCATTGTTTTTGTGGGGATCTTCATCTTGGTGAAAGCACAAGCAAGAATATGGTGTTTGTTCCTATTCTGCATGATGGGTTTGTCCCAAAGCACTTCCGAGGCTGGTCCAGAAGAACTCAGTCTGTAAGAAATGCCCAGGAACACACACAGAGACTTCATGTTTCCTGGCAAACAAGCTGTTTGCTTAGATCAGAACCTCTTTTTTATCCTAAACTTATCCAAGGAGAGGCCAAGAGTGCAGAACTAGATGAAAGAAAAGGCAAAGTGGAGGACCTGGCTGGCTCCAGCTCCCTGGAGGAGTTTGGGGGCACTGAGCCCTCCCACAACAGAGGGCAGAAAAATATCCCCCGCTTCTTTTAATGGCGGGTGATGGGGCCAGGGGACAGGGCAGCACAAAGCACCAGAAGGAAAGCAAAGCAGAGCTAATTGGGCCATCCCAAGGGGCTTTCCCCCAGCAATTGCCGGAATAACAAATGCCACTTCTGGCGTGTCAGCCTTGGATTTCAGGAAGGGCAGGAAAAAGCCTCCTTAGGAATCCAGCTGCTCCTCGTTTGGCCGCCCTCTGAATTGTCAGCAGCAAATTATGTTCTATTAAATCAAATTTGCCTCTCACTAAAAATAGCTCCCTACTAGTGTTACAAATAACACCGGGTTACCCTGCCTGAAGGCGCTCACCGGGACACGGCCCCTCTCCCCCTCCTCGCTCCGTGCCCGCCGGCCGCGCGCGTGGGCTCGGCGCTCTGCCGGCACAGGCCTGGCACCGGCCTGGCACCGGCCTGGCGTGACTCAGGGCGGCCAAAGGGCTGGGGGAGGACAGAGAGGGGCGACCTTGGAGGCTCCCAAACCTTCCCGGGGGAGTAAGTGGTGCTGGAGCTCTTGGGAAGCTGCATGGAACACCCTGCCAGCGCCGGTGGTGAAGGAGGTGCTGTTGGGAGCATCGACGGGCGTGAGCAGAGGTGCAGCTCCCTGGGAGCCAGGGCCCAGCCATGTAGGGCCTGAAACACATCAACAAGGGAAGTGCCAGGCAGGAGTTAGCCATGGACCAGCTCCCAGGGGTAAGCAGAGCCCGGACGGGCGGCAGGACCGAGCCACAGGCAGTGGAACGTGTCAATATCCCTAGGAAAGGGCTGTCCATGGGCACCTCCAGTATCCAGGGATGGAGGACTCCCAGAAGCAGCCCTGGGATGGCAGAGGAGCTGTTTTTCCAGCCAGACATCCCTGTCAGAAGCCTCTTCACCAGCCCCCAGCCACTGGCTGCCCAGTGCTGCTGTGGATGGAGGACCCAGCTCCTCCACGCCACAGCACAGTGCTCTGGGGGTCCCCATGGGATTGGGAGGGCTGCTTCCACTGCCACCCACCTGGCCCCCCACAGGACCACAGCTACTGATGGGGACCTAATTCTGCCCACGCTGGGGCACAGAACCAGAGGCAATGGATTGGCAGCTTCCAGGTGCTGGCAGAGCCTCCAGCCGCTCCACCTTCACAGGAGAGTGTGGATGGGGCTGCAGCACATGCCCCGCAGAAGATTCCTGCTTCAGATGCCCTTTGGAAAGGAAAAACATCAGCTCCTTGAGCTGCAGGAGGTGGCACGAGGAGGCAAGGCTCGTGCTGAGCACACTCACACGTGCAGAGGCCGTGGCTCCCTGGCAGCAGAGGGATACAGCACGCACGATGCTGGGTTCTTCCCTCACCCCTGCCTGGGCTCGCAGAAGCCACAGTCATGTGCCTCATCTCCTGGGGCAGAAGCATGGCAGGTCCCTGCAGGAATGGCATTTTCCAGGCCTCCCCCCTCCATCTTTTGGAAAGATCAGCCTATTTTTGTGTTGGATGGGGAGAGGCCCCTGAGGCGGTGGGTGGAGTATAAATCCCTCCTGTCCCACTGCAGCAAACAAACCCCAACCAAGTCACGCTCAAACTATTTTCTGCAGTCACAGGAGAAGGAGCTTTTCTGCATTTTGCCAGCCCAAGAGGACACTCGGGATCGGCTTTTTCCATTCTCCAAACCTGTTGCTGCCTACACATTCCCTGACCCTTTGACCACCCACCCACACAGAACAAGGCACGCTGTCCAGGTACCTCACACCAACTTTGCTTTGGGTATTGAGCACCCTCGTTGCACCAGGGCGATAAAAGGTGCTGGCAGGGGTGCCCGGAGCATCCATGTTCTCCCCCACAGTGGCACAGGGAGAGGCAGGTGGCTGCAGCCAGCCCTCCAGCCCCAGGCTTGGGCTGTGGCTGTACCAAGTCCCAGCTGGGTGCTGGGAGCGCTTGGCTCAGCCTTGTGACAGCGGGGACCCAGCACAGCCTCCCTTGGAACTTGCCCACCTGCCAGGGCCAGGACAGCTCAGCTCTTACCCCGGAGACACCAAGAACTTCCTGACTTACTACTGTTGGGTTTTTAGAGAATAATTTTGCTGGCTGAGTTCAGAGCAGACTGGATCTGAACTAGGATGCCTTCGGAGCAAGACCCTTCCCTCTGCCACCACCCCTGCAGGTCCCAGTCAAACCAGAGCGTGTCTCATGGAAAAGCCCTTTCCCACACCAGACACGGAAGCAAATGTTGGCCCTGCAGCCTAAGGACTGGGATCCTCCCCGGGATCCCACCTCCATCACCCTTGTCCAGGACTTCAGGACACCTACAAACCTGGCAGATGGAAGCCCTGGCGCTCTCTCGCTGTGGGAATCCTGTGGCCACGAGTCCCATGGGTTAACCCCACCTTGCGTGGGATCACGCTACTTTCCAATAGCTTTGAAACACATTCTTCCCTTTCATCCACCAACACAACCTGCAGAACAAGTCACATCTAGCCTCCTTCCACAGGCCAGCCACACCGAGCACCTCCTCAGTCCTCCTGTCTTCCAAAGCCAACGGCCCCAGCAATTTTTACTGAACAAGAAAGACACTAATGAGCTTTTCCGGCCTGGCAACACACAGGAACAGCTGGATTGGGCTGTTCTTCTGCCCAGCCAAAGGACGGCTGGTTTTATAGCCAGGCTGAGAACCAACAGATCCTGAGACACCAGTGAAGGTGGTGTAGGGCGCTGTAGCCCCCTGGGCTGCTTTAGGGGCTGGTTGCCATCCTCCTCACCCTGGGGACAAGCGTATGCTGCCCTCTCCCTTCTCCACCCTTCGAGAAGCTTTTTTCAGGAGCGGAGCCAGACGCCAGGGAACCCCGATTCCCCAGCCCCAGCGCTGCCCCACTCCTTCCGCGCCCGTAGCGCTCCCGAGACCGCTCGGGAAGGGGCCAGGGCTGGCCCGGGGAGGGTCGCGGGCTCCGAGGGCGGCAGAC
>VZRO01004902.1:12461-25178 GCA_013397915.1 Daphoenositta chrysoptera | reverse complement strand
GTTTGTGGTGAATTCCCACCTCTCCGCGGCGGCAGGGTTTCCCCCACTTCGCGGTGACCAACGCACGCTGTCCCGGAGCCCCGACGCTCCCTGTCCCCATCCCTGCCCCTGTCCTTGTCCCCGTGCCTATCTCCATCCCCATCCCTAACCCCATCCTTGTCCCCGTCGCCGCCCATGTTCCCATCTTCGTTCTCGTTCCTGTCCCAATCCCCTTTCATGTTCCCGTCCCCATCCCCATCCCAATCCATATCTTCATCCCATCCTTGCCCCCGTCCCCGTCGCTGTCCCCATTTCACTCTCTTCCCTGGGCCTTCCCTCCACCTGCACCTCGGTCTCTCACTTTCGAACAGTTTCACCCATGGCAAAGATTTCTCTTTCCTCAGGAATAGAACAAACCACCAAAAACAAACAAACAAAAAATGCCAAAACAGATAAAAAGCATTTTTATTTTCTTTCCATGACGCGGCCGCCTGCCTGCTTGGAGTGACACTATTTCAGGCATGTCTATTATTTATGTTCTGCTATATTTATATTAATTAGAGACGTGATCCATGTACGTAGTTCTCCGACTTCAAAAAAAGCAGGAGAAGGGGACTGACAGCTGGGACTGAACTTTCTTGAGAGAAAGAGGAGCAGGTTTTACAGCCGTAGCTGTACACTGCCTGCCAGTCCCAAATGATGTTCCTGCTCTATATGGGGGATCTCTCCAGTCCCAGCCCCCCTTTCCCTCCCTCCCTTCTGGCTGGGACCCCAGAGAGGTGGACTGGGGCTCTTGGCTGGGATGCTGAGAATGACGGAGCCCCCAGAGCCACACCAGTTTTAGGGGAGATAGAATAATGGAACCATTTATGTGGGAAAAGATCCCTAAGATTGAGCCCAACCATTACCTTTTGACTGTGGCACTTGTCATCTGTGCCTGGGAAGGAGGAGCATCCCTTCAAAGAACCAACTTGTCTCTGATGATGGGCTGTTCTGAAGCACAGAGGAGTCTCAAATTCCAGGGCAGTGGGAAAAGAACCCTGGGCTCCCTGCTCCCATCCATGCCAACCATCTCCCTCAGAAGCTGTAACTCGTGTCAACACTGAGCCAAAGCAGGCGACATCTCCACTCCCCTGAGCGTCCCAGCCCTGTCCTCATCCTGTCTGGCTTCTCCATCCCAGGGATGGGGATTGGGCTGGGGACCAGGATGAGGATGGAGAAGCGGGGCTGGTGGGATGTGGGGAAAGCCCGGCCACCGTGGGGGAGGCAGGGTGGGAAATTCATAATAAATGACTTTTATCATTTATTATCAACTATTGCAGGGAAGCAACAGTTTGTCAAACACATGGGTGAGAGGAGGAGGATGAAGAAGTCTCCTGGCCTGTTGCTGTCGGCATCCAGGGTGCCAGGGCACATGGTCTCTGGGCTGGGCAGGAAGAGACCTGGCCAGGGCTGGTGAAATTTCTCCTGCAAGGGCTCAGCTGGTAGACATAGAACCCTTTTCCCCACAGAAAACTCACACCAGATGACCTTGCCCAGCTCAGGGCTGATCCCAGCCTGCAAGGGAGCAGAACACTCAGGATGTTTTATTACCTCCTGCAAAAATTTCCAGCCAGCAGCAGTCTCCCAGGGCTTCCAGATGGCCAGGAGCTCTCACAGGTTTTCCAGGCATTGGAATGGCCCTGCAGGAGTGGGGCATGAATATTTTTTCCAGGCAGAGTGGCCGGCTCAATCATGAGAAGCTGCTGGCCCAGTGAGATGCTGGACTGCTCCACTCTGCCTCAACTTGGCTAATGCTCTGCCAGGGCTATTGGTGGAATTCTCAGCACTCCCAGATGAGAGAGTTTAATTCGTTCCCTGCAGCCAAGTAAGTATCCCTTCCAGGGATTAATTAGTAAATTAAAAGGGTAGAAAGACCAAATTATGATGATTAGGCACAAGCCCCAGAGATGATGTCTCTCTCTTGCAGATCTGTGTGCTGTGTCCTGACACATTCCCAGTCCCTGAAAGGGCTGAAGCAGCAGATTCACCCCCAGACTGACTCCCTTAGTGGGACACTGGGGTCAGCTTTGGGAGGATGAGAGCTACTTAACACTGATATCTGAGCCTGGAAGCCCTGACCATGCAACCCATGGTGCTCCATACCTGAGGGAGGAGGAGGAGGATCCCTTTGCTGGGGTGGCAGTGACCGTGGGCCAGGGATGCTGGCAGGAGCTGTGAAGCCTCTGAGCGCTGCCTCCGCACGTGCAGGAGGAAAAGCCCAGTTTGGAGAAGCAGGAAGGACAAGGGGATGCTACCCTGGGGATTTGTAACGCCTTCCTGGTCCCTGCCAGCTTCCCAATACTCTCCCTGCTGTGCCAGTGGCTCCCTGGGATGACCCACCACCCACCAAACACCCCAAGCTGTGTCTGCAGGTGGCCCTTGGCACAGCACCTCTGCCAAGCCCCGTGCCTCAAGGCCAGGTCTGAGCCTTGCTCTCCAGACTAAGGCAAGTGATGGGTTAATGAGAGCTGCAGCCCTGTTTTCTATCCGTGTCCAAAAATGCCATTACATTTTGCCTGGCAAAAATTGTTCTCCTTAAACCTGAGTCACTCATGATTCCTTGCTCTGATGCTCAGTGATTTCTTCTTTTTCACTGGTTTCTGCTGGCAGAGGCCAAACCCAGCAGGGATCAGCAGAGAAGGGGCTGAAACCCCTCCCCTGACCAGCCTGGACACCCTGGTTCCCATGGAGGTGATTGCTCTGCAAAGGATGGGCACTGATCCAGCCTTTTTTGGGGGGCACTCAAACGGAAGAAGATGCTTTTATTAGTCTGACAAGGAAAAGAGAGGTTAAAAATGTCTTTTCATCACCTGGGCAGATTTGTGAGATTTTTATCAGCTCTCTTCTTGCTTTAACTCAGGTTAATTTTCTCTTGAAATGTTGGCCCAAGGCAATGCCAAGGCTGGCTGCTGACTCAGTTGTAGCACTGCTTCCCCTCCTGGGCTCTGTGACGTAGGAGAGAAGGAATCCCAAGCAATTATAACTTGATTATTTTACTGAACGTGTGATTACAAATGGGAACTGCAGAGCAATGAGCTCTGCAGTCAAGATAAAATTTACATGAGCCCAGGCTCCCCCAGTCCCAAAGACAAACAGCTGCTTGGAAAGCCCTTCACAGCCCAGTTATTTCTCAGTGACCACCGGAAAGGTGATAAAACCCCCAGAAAACCACGAGAAATTTCCAGGATGATTTTTTTGTACAGTTCTGCTCAGTACAGTTCTGCTCCCTGGGAGAAGGATGAGCTCATGGGTGGTTGCCAGTATTATATTAAGTCTCAGTGAGCCTGGAGAGAGGTAGATTAGGTTGGAAATTAGAGAACGCTGCAGGGATGGGATGTCCCCTGAGAGGGACTCGACTGAAGAGCCAGGAGATGCCAACGTGGCTGAACTGGCCCCTTCCCAGCTGCCAGTGATGGTGATATGGGTATCCCTGGACATGGTGCTGGGGCTCCTGCAGGCAGTGAGAGGAGCTGGTGGTGGGCAGGACAGTCACTTGCTCTTTCACTACTGTGGATTTTCCCAAAGAACTTGGTGTCACCCCAGCAGGCTTTTCCCAAGCCTTGGGGTGCTGAGGATCACGGAGGAGACAACAACTCATCTGCTGGCTGCCAGCTGACTCCATCCCTGCCTCTGCTCCTGGAGAACAGCCTGCACAGCTCTCCCGCAGAGCATGACTTCTAGGCAGGGTAACTTTCTGCAGGGTGAAATAATTCTGATTTGGGAAACCATGGGGCTGACAGGAAGCAAGTGAGAGTTGCAGCAATGCAGTCGGAGGGAACACACGTAGCAGTGCAAACCGCAGCTCTCCAGGGCTGTGTGGCTCTTGCCCAAGCCCGGCTCCAATCACAGAGCCAGCCTGCTGTCAGGGAAGGATGCTGTGAGTCAGGGATTCAGGGAAAGCGGCATCTTCCAGAGGCTGGAGGAGGACTTGAGCATGGAGTCTCACTAGCCATGGCTACCTCTGAGCCCAGGAGCTCAGTGCAGGCTGGGGAAACCCAGGGGAGAGGCAGCTGGGAGAGTGAGAGGGATGTTATGGGGCTAGTCAGAGCACCCATGGGTACTTTACATTTTGTCCCTGCCCTGTTTCCCCTTGAGTGACCTTGAGCCGGTAGAAAGTGATCATAGAATTATAGAATCACTGAATGCTTTGGGTTTGAAGAGACCTTAAACATCATCCAGTTCCAACATCTCATCCTCACAGGCAGAGACAACTTCCACTAGACCAGGGTGCTCCAAGCCCCATCCAACCTGGCCTGAAACACTTCCAGGGAGGGGGCATCCATATCTTCTCTTGCCAACCTGTGCCAGGGCCTCCCCACCCTCACAGGGAAGAATTTCTTCCCCAAATCCAGGCTAACCCTGCCCTCTGTCAATGCAAAGCCATTCTGCCTTGTCCTATCAGCTAGCCCTGTCCTTGTCCAAAGTCCGTTTCCAGGTCTCTTGGAGACCCTTTAGGTACTGAAAAGTCACAATAAGGTCTCCCTGGAGCCTTCTCTTCCTCAGACTGAACAATCCTCAGCATTTCCTCACAGGAGAGGGATTCCATCCCTCCAACCAACTTTGTGGCTTCTTCTGGATTCGAGATGACCACAGTGACAATGCAACAGCTCAGAACATGACAGTGTCACAACATCACAATGTCAGAACCCATTGGCAGAGAGCACCAGGTTCTTTTAGCCTAGTGAAAAAAAATCCAAATTTAACAAAATACATGGAAAACCCCCTCCTGTTCAGAGATATTGATGTATCATCTGCAACTTCAAGCATCCAGTGCTGGGGGTGACACCTCACCGCACACCCATGGGTGCAGCTGGGTGCCTCCATCATGAAGAAGGGAGGCAGGAGGAGGAGGGCAAGGGAAGAGCATGGAGCAAATTTGGGGTGCAGGAATCCATGCAAAGGCAGAGCTCTGTGCCCTCAGGGCAGGCATGGCAACAGATGGATCCTGCCTCCTGCCTCCGTCTCTGGCTGCTGCCTGGCTCACAGAGCGAGCAGAGTGGGAAAGGGAGTACAGGAGCTGTCAGATGTTGTTAGTGATGTGACACCTCTTAATAAGGCCCATCTGTCTGGAAGGCAGCAGATCCGGCAGGATTTCTGCAGCCCTGATTGTGAATGCTGCTGCCAAGGTTTTACAATCAGCACTAATAAACATGCTGGGGCAGCATTTGGCACCACGAACTCAAACGTCCCAGGATGAGAGCGAGAAATTCAGGATTGCAACAAAAATCCTCACTGCAGCACAGAGCTCCTGGGAAACTCGCTGTGTCTTTTGGGATGTGTTGGTCCAGCTGTGGGTCACTTCTGGTGGTGTACCTGGTTCCCATGGACACCCATCTTACCTGGGAATGTGCACATGGATCCTGCATCCTTAATCTAAAGACTGAACAGGTTTTCCACCAGCCTTTCAGCCAACATTTATCCAAATCTCCATCCTTCTTGTCCTGCATTTCTGCACCCCAAGGGACACAGGCAGCTGCGTGGGACAATGACTGTGAGAAGGAAATCCCTGCCTGTGGGAAGAAGGGTTGTGGGGACACTGTGGGGATAAAATCTGCTGTGCCAAGCCCACGTGCCATCTCAGGGCAGCATGTGTCACTGGGCAGCGGGCACTCCTAGGGCAGGATGGCACCACACAGAGCGTGTCTGGGAGGGAGCAGCTGGGCCTGTAGGTGTGGAATAGCAGCAGAAAAAGCCCATGTGATTTGGGAAATGCCACATTTGGGAATTACGAAAGGGTAGAGCTGAGTCAAGTGGCTATCGATGAATCACAGGGCTGCAGGGTACACGCTGGTGGGTGTTAAACGCTCTGCAAAGCTTGGCTCAGCTGCGGCAGGCATTTGGGCATGCAGGAACGTGCTTTGCTGCCTCTTCCGAGGATCTTCCCACCAGACCTTGTGGGGTCAAGGGGAACCAAACACCACGGTGCCCATGGGGGTGCCCTGCACACTGCCACCCCCCAAGCAGGAGAAGGGACCTGCAGATGGGTGCCTTGGGCTGGAGCATGTGGTCCCAGCAAGGCACGTTGGTGTGAACTGAGCTCTGCCGTGACAGCCCTGCCCAAGGAATGTTTGGTGCCGGGGCCCCACCACGCCCAGCTCCTGGGCCCTGCAGAGCTCTGAGCGCTCCCTCAGATGATCTGACCTCTCTTGAGTAAGTGAAATGAAACTACCTTCATTAGAAATCCTATTATGTTGAGCAGTCTGGAGCACCAGGCTGCAGGGGACAGTGAGTCTCCCCTCTGCCGGGGGTTGGGGGGCCCCCAAATCAAAGGTGCTGATCCTGTCCATCCCCACAGACCTTTGCCCTTCGTGTTATTCCCACAGGTGGTCCAGCCTGTGTTCCCACTGCGGCTCCTCTTCCCCAGAGTCACGGTGCTGGGTCGCAGGTGTGTCTCCAGCCCTGCCCCACTGTCCGTGAGGGCTGGCTGAAGAGCTCCTCACCACGAGCGATAAGAATCACTCTAAGTATATACTTCCTTAAATCCCTTGAACTCCTGCATTAAAATACGGATGTGGGATTTAACTTGGAAGGTTTTAGAAGGAGATATTTTTGTTATACATCATCACGCGTGTCACGAGCCTCAAATATTTGGAAGGGCTGTATAAATAACTGTGTGATCACCTTTTCTCATCTGGCTCCTGCCTCTCTCTATCCCACAGCTGCCACAGAGTGGGGGAAAGTGCGTGGCAGTCTGGAACCTGCAAGTTTACTCTCGGTTACTTTCATGAGAGGTTTCTCGAGTTTTCATGAGAGGTGCTGTCACAAGACTTGTTTCAGCTGAAAGGGAAGAGAGGAGAGGAGAGGAGGGGNGGAGAGGAGAGGAGAGGAGAGGAGAGGAATAGGATTCAAGAGGATGCATCTTCCCCAAACATCTATCGGACACTTTCAAACTGTCAGGACAAAATTGTTGACACTGAAACACCATCTGGGACAAAACACATACTAGGAACTACACAATGCACTGGGCAACAGTTGTGTCAATCCCAGAACTCCTGGCATGTGAAATCTTAGAATAATAGAGAGGAATTTTCATGACATTTTCAGTGGAGAGAGAGGTAAAATAAACCAGAAGCTGTTTCCCGCTCTGACAGCAGAACCAGCCAGGGAGGCCTGGGGACATGACTTGGCATGTCCCACATCTTTGTCCCCATCACCCCAGACCAGCAGCCAGTGGAGATGCCCCAAGGTCTGCACCCCAGAAATGCCCTCCTGGCCCTGGGGCTTGGGGCAGCAGGCACCCTGAGTGATTTTTTTTCCAAAGCTACACCATGAAGATGTTGCTATTAAAAGACTTTCTGGGTCTATGATGCCAAATCCTCAGCCACAGCCAGACAGCTTCTCTCGGGTTCAGCTGAAACCCCTCCATGCCAGGCTGCCGCTGCCGCAGTCACCGGGAGGACAGAAACGTTTGCCATATGCTGAGGGATTACTGTATAAAACTGAGATGCTTGGCTGCATGCCAAGGCACAGGGTTTCCAAATAGAGTCTGAATCCTGGACAGAAAAGTTCCAACTAAATATAGACATGACAGCCTCGGAGTTGACTTTTTTTTTTTTTTTTTTTTTTTTTTGGTTCGAGTTCACTTAAAATAGTGTGTTGAGGGTTTTTTTGTGCCCCACTGAGGGGGCAGGTAGAGGCATGTTTACAAACACAGTTACAAACGCAAGGACATGGTGGGATGGGAACCTCACCCTTCCTCCTGCCCACCCTTGACTGGTCCTGAGGGTGGAGCGGATGCAGAAGCACCCAGGCTGCCTCCAGCCCTTCAGGAGGAACCAGGAGAGGTGTCCTCTTCCTCACACCCTGCCCAGAAAGGTCTATCAGCCTAAAAACCATTGCAGGGAGCCAAAAAATGTGGGGCCCATGATGACATGGGACAAGACAAGTGGGTGGCACCTGTGGAAACTCACTTGCACACGGCTCAGTAAGGAGAAGCTTTGCTGAGTGGTTTCAGAAGAGCCAGTCCTGCTGCTGGAGTCAGGAGTGATGGAAAGCTGAGAAAAACTCAGCAAGGACATGGTGCTTTCACTTGGAAAAGGCGATGTGGATTTTCTGAGCTGCCAGCTCTGCTCACACCTTTTGGAGATGTGGGCTGGATTACTCAGCCATAGAACTGCTGGCAAGTGCAGCAACAAAATCGAAGCCCAGGATGGAGCAAGGGATCTCAGTGGCTTTGGGATGCAGCTGCTCTGGGTGCAGTAAGTGAAATACTTTTGCAAAAGCCCATGGAAAAAGCAACAAAGCCTAAATATCTGGGATGGGATAGCAGGTGTTGGATGTGCTCCTCACACCTGGCACGGAGCACTGGGAAGAAGCATCAGAAGGGAAATGGAGAGAACTCACCCTCATGAGCCAGCCACATGTGCTTGAGGCAGGGGGATGCTGGAAGCTCTTTAAAGGGTTAGGGGAGAAAACTCCCAGAAAGCTGTGAGTCGTGGGCTGTCTAATACCATATATATATACATATAATATGAGAAAATATTGGGCATAGGCTTGATGACAGAAAGGAGGTGAGACAAGCCCCTACATGCATGTTGGCTTGCACAGTATCCACAAAGGGCTGCCCAGTACCTTCGCATTCCAAGCAGGAGTTTATTTAAGGGTCCACAGCTCCTAGGACAGCTGATAGCAATAAAAATTAAGCAGATGGCTGAGACAGGCCTTAAATGAGTGTGGCCCTACAAAACACAGGATGTCTTAGTATCGAATAAGCAGTTGCCCAAAAGGGAAAAAATAAAGGTTTAAAATCATATAAAAAGGCAGGAAAGTGGCTGAGGTGGGATCCCACTACAGCAGAGGAGCTGCCAGGAGGAAGAGGTCTGGCTCTGTAAAATTCCTGTTCCTAAACAATGGCGCTAGGAAGGTCAGTGACACGGGGGAGGTAGGGCTAATAATAACAAATACCGTTAGAGTTATACCTTACATAGAGAAAACTGCACTGTAACTGGCTTTCCAAGAGCCCAGCAAAAAGCTTTTGTTTAATTTATGGGGCTCAGGCTATTTTTAGCTGGCAGATCCTTGGGGTTTTATCTGGGATCGCTGCTCTGAGCCAGCAGCTGGAACATTTTAATTGTTTGCTCAGGATTTAGGGTGGGCTTTTTTTCTTAAGGGAGAAAGAGGAAAGTAGGTGCTGGGGTCTGACCTTGCTGGTCTCCCAATGTCCTTGGAAGCACCTTTCAGAGTGGGGAGAGTAAGTGGGTCTTGGAGCAGCTCACTGCCTCCTGGGAGACTTTTTGGGGTGGTGCTTGGGGGGTCATCAGATGAACCCCAATACTCCAGTCCAGCCAGAACCCCGCATTCATCCCCAGCCCCTGCCAGAGGCCAGCAGCCAGCAGGTGAGAGTGGCGGGGGGACACGGTGTCTCCCCATCCTCTGGTTGCTATGGAGGTCTAAAAATAGTCTGGGCAGTCCAACAAGGAGAGAGCATCCCCTTCTTCCACGGAAAGCCAGAAGCGCTCCAGGCCTGCGTGTAGTGCTTTATTTGTCAGGAAAGCCCTTTGGTATTTGCCTGGAGCACGGATGTGAGAGGAGCCATCTGCTCGGGGACAGGAGGTGTTTACGCCAGCCCAGGCTCTGCCGAGCCCCGTCCCAGCTCCCATCGCGCTGCTGGCACCTCTGCCCTGCTCGGAGCTTGGCCCCAGTGACGAAGGCAGACGTCTCTGTTTATGAAAACACCGTCTCCGCCCCTCTGGGAGCTCCCAGGGCAGCTCCGAAAGCCATCCTGGCTGGTGAGAGCTGGCACGGTGGGGTGACAGCGGGACTGCCACGTGCTGGGGGCAGGGGGCTGGTGGTGTCCCTGCCATGCAGAGCACTGGACATGTCGGCAGCCCCTCTGGAGCTGTGACCTAGTGCTGGGCACAGGGCAGCCAGAGGATCCTGGTGGGCAGGGGGCTGGAGGGGCTGCTGGGCTGGAGAACCACTGGCCTTGTAGGCAGTCCCAGTGCGGGGACACCACAGCACAAGAGGGTATTTTGGGGCTTCCTGTTCCACTGCCTACACTCGGGGCTGCAAGCAGACACCTTTCCCTGTGGTCATGTGAAGGTGTTGGTGAGCTGATGAGACAGAAAGGAGGCAATTAAAGGCAAAGCAAAACACCTCGGCCTTGGACATGCTCCCAGGAGAGGGTGAGGTACTCCAAGACCCCCATCTGCCTGCACTGACCCAAGAGTTCGTGGGATTGGGATTAAAGGGAAAACTTTGAAGAAAGGCAAAAAAACACAAGTTTTCAACCTTACTTTCTCCCCACGCCCTCCCCTCTTTTTGTTTTTTATTTTTGTCTCCCTACAGAGTAAATAATTTTCATTTGGATCCTGCTGACACAAATAACCCCAGATTTTTGACTGTAACATCAGCAATCACCTCTTTCCATTGCCAGCCGGCATGGTGAGCTAATTTTAACCTTCCAAGCTCCCTCCCATCGCCTGGAGGTTGTCCTGTTGCAGCCAGGGAGTGCTAGAAAATAGTGCATCGCCCACTCATCCAGCCTCCTTCAAGGGAAATATTTATATGATGCCAAAGAGAGGGTTTCCATGGCAGTGATGACTCTAGCGCTGTCGCCTTGGAAACCACTTGAGGCCATCTTGAAGGGTCTGAAAATCCCTTTCAGAGACAAATAAGGAGAGGGAGAGGACAGGCCACTGGGATCAGAGTGGTGTTCCGGTCTCCCCTGGCTTTCCTGTCAGCTCCTTCTCTGCTCCTGCTGCGGGTCCCTGCCCATGCCAGTGGGATGATTTGTAGTCCAGGTGTTGCTTCATGGACAAAGGAATGAGGTGCTTTGCAAACAGAAATGGTTCGGTTGATGCTTTCTCCTGCTTCCAAACCATCCAGCAGTGACTCTGGTACAGGGCACTGCTCAGCCCCGGAGGGGGCTTCAGGGAGGCTCCCCTGCACCAGCGAAGGCCAGGGTGATTATTAGTGCCTGCCCAACTTCAAGCACCAGCTGCTTGTGGAGCAGTAAACGCACAGGTTCCACGTCTTTGACAGCCCAAGTCCCCATCACACGTGAAGAGCCCCGTGTTTCTCCGGAGGAGCTGCCAAAATCAGAACCACAGGCAAGAGACGGCTGCTGGCATCAGAGCGCTCGCCTGTGGCGGTGGAAGGAACGCGCCTCTGTGTCACACACATCCCGGGCTCGGCCCCCGCATCCCGGCGTGCAGCTCCCACATCCCGTGGTTCAGCCGACCGAGCGCCTTTGGCCACTTATGCTCCCAGCCTGCAGGAGCTCTGTCACCAGCAGCCGGTCCATCTGGCTCTCAAGGACACCAAGAACATGGCAGGGAGAGCAAAGCTTTCTGGGCAGATGGATGATGAGCTCCACGATGCAGCTGGTGGTGGCAGGGGTGGCCAGTGTTGCTGCTTGTTCCAGCTATAGGACTGCTTTCTTTGGGGTTTTGCTGAAAAATATTAGTTATCTTCTTCATTTTGTTTAGGGCAATCTAAAATATTTTCTTCTTTCTCCCTGAGCTGCCTCCATGCCGAGGAGTCAGTGATTCTCCAAGGCAGAGCTCTTCTCCTGGCACCTATGCTTTGCTCTGCAGAACTGCCTCCCATCCCCACCTCTGGGTACCTTCACACCACCCCTCACCCCACACCTGCCCTCTGAAACCCAGCCAGCTTTCCCACAGAGAAACACCTGTGCAGAGCTCTGTCCCTCCACTGAAACCCAAGGGAGAGTCTGGCCACAGTGCCAGTACCAGGTTAAATCCTGTCTCTCTGTCCCAGTGCCAGGCTTCCTGCTCCTGCCTGCCCCTCGAGGGGAGCAGGGGGCATTTGGGGGTGCCAGGGGAGCACCCAGTTCACTCTTGGCCAACAGCATGTGAAAATCCTCGTTTATATTGATGCAGTTTCTCATGTCTTGAATGTTGAAACACGCGAGTGTGAGGCCAGGGGTGTTTGGCTTTGCCCAGGAGGGAGCTCCTAGCATGCTGTGTCACAAAATTCATGCCTGGCCCGTGCTGACCCCGGTGCCAGGTTGGGATGCAGAGCATGGAATTACAAGTGTAAATATTTTTTTCATGGGCATGAGATGTCCCAGCCAAATCAGGGCACCCAGATATGGGTTTTATGAGATTCTTACATCCATCAAATGCTCGGGTAAAACACAATTCGACTGAGCACTGACTCGCACACTAACAGATCTCCAATCACAGTAAAACTTGGCAACACCACTCTCTTTCTGCTTGTAGATCGATCCCGCTGTCCTTGAGTCCCTCTGGCTGCACTGACTGACCTGTGACACCAGGCGAGGCTGGGAGGGTCTCAGAGCCTGGGATGCTGTGGTACCTTGGTCATCCCAGGGATAAAGCTGTTCTTTATCCCTCAGGGACTGCTCTAAGCCTACCAAAAGCAAAGTCCTCTCCAGGACCGGGCTGTCCTTTTGTTTGTTTTACTTCAGCACGAACAATACCAAAGTCTGCAATAAAACTCCACTGCTTCATCGCATCGCGGTGTGTCATGAGAACTAATATGTATTTTACCTTTAACGCGCTTCCGTGCTATAAAGACTGATGAACCGGTGCGGGAAGGGATGCGGGACCCTTCGGATCGGTTCGCGCAGGGGCATGCTGCGGGTCTCCCGCGGAGATTAACGCGGGGAGGTTGTGGAAAGGCCGGCTCTCTCCCCTTCCTCCCGCGGGGCTCTGGCCCCCTCCTGCGGGCGGGCGCGGGGCTGCGCGGGGGAGCGGGGTCCCCCCGCCC
>VZRO01004900.1:1617972-1659179 GCA_013397915.1 Daphoenositta chrysoptera | reverse complement strand
CTTATTTATTTGTTTATTTATTTGAAAAGAATCTTACACCAAAACATGCCAGTCTCTGTTTTTCATGCTTAAAAACCCTGAAAAATTAGTTGTTGCATCTGTTACTAGTTCAGTGCAGTTTTTAGCACTGGTTATTTCCTGGAATAAATAAACATGTGGTTTATTCTCAGATTAAGTTGGTCAAAATAGGAGACAGGTCTTAAGTGAACAAGTAGTTTTAGGCTCCATGTTTAAGATAAGAAATATCATTGAAAAACGTGTTTTAAAGATGGAGGAGAGAGTGGAAAAAAGGAAGGAAATTAATTTAGGGACAGAATTCCTCAGAATCAAGTAGGTTGGAAAACACTTCTGAGATCATCGAGTCCAACCTATGAGTCCAACACCTCCATGTCAACTAGAGCATGGCACTAAATGCCAGGTCTAGTCTTTCCAAAAACACCTCCAGGGAGGGTGACTCCTCTGTGTCCCTGGGCATCCCATTCCAGTATCTAATCACCTGGTCTCGAACTTCATGCTGTTGCATGTATGCATATGTTGCTATGCAGCCTGTCCAGATCCCTCTGCAGGAGGAACCAGTGTAACCAACATATTGGGAAGGGACAGATCAGTAATAAAATGGGGAAAGACTGCACAACAAGGAGATTAGAAAGTTGAGTTAATAATTATTGTCATTAATGGCTAGGAAAGGGAGGCATGGCCAGCAACTCCATTACATCTTATCCTACAAGGGAAGTTTCCTTAGCTTGATTTGGCAGCCTAAAATTTTCAGTCATAATTTCTTCTCTCAAAAAAAAGTCTTATTGACAGATCTATCTCACAGGATGACAAGAAGCACAAATCACCTGGAGTCTCCCAGCAGACACTTTGCTTGTAGTCTTTCTTGAATCTTTCCTCACTCCAATTTATTAAGCTAATTCTGATTGAAGGATGACTCACAGCGTGACAGTGAAGGAAATATGCAAGTAAAATAGCCTTCCCTCTCCCCTTTCCCCAACAGATGGAAGGAGAGACCTTTACATTTCCAGGTGCAGTGGATCCCAGGCAGCATGCACAGTTTTCCACAATGTTCAGGATAGACAAGTCCCAAGTGAGGTGTGTTCCAATGCTGTTCCAGGGATGACATATGCTAGCACTGCTGCTGGAAGTGGTATTCATACAAAAAGGCTCTGCTCTAAGGAGGAAGGCAATGGGGCTTTTGAAAGCGATGCATGAACATATGGCAAAATGTTTTGACATTGTAACAGTCAGAAAAAGGGAGCTTTGAGAGTTACTAAACCATGAGGAAATCAATCAAGTCTAGCAAGATAATGGTTATGACTGAAAGATTTGAAGTCTATAAATATAATGGGGGGAAAAAAAAGAAGAAAAACAGAACAGTGATATTAGGGGAAAAAAGAAGGCATTCAGTTTTGGAGAGGCTATGCCTGAAAAGATGCCTGAAACTGCCAAGAAAATGTCTTCAGGGGCTGTCCAACCTGGACAAAAGGAGAAAAGAGCAAGAGTAGTAGTTTTGGTGGGGTTAATGGGTGGGAGCAAATGGCATTGGTAAGGAAAGAAAAGGTAAAGTGAAAAGATCAGTGATTATAATACTGAAATAAATAATAAGGAAAAGGAATAATTTGTTACTTTAATTGTTGTTATTAATAATAGCACTTAGAACTAAACAATTTGTTCCTGTCATTGGCATGGGTAGGTAGTGAAAAAGCACACAATGGCCTGAGCAGTAGGTTGCACTGGGGTGGGAAATCCTTTCCATGTTTTTGGCCAGATTCTGGGTGTGACTTAGTTATGCTCTAACCAGTGTAACACCTCAGAGAATACCTGTATGGGCTGGTGAGGGAACTGGTGTTCCTGCAGCGTGGGGCTGCCTAGGTCATGAGATGACGAGGTAGAAAAGCACCCAGCTCTAGCACTACTCTTAACCCCAAATTTCCCTTGTGCATGTGCTCAAGGAGCAGGAGAACCATTTCTCCCCTGCCCGACCTGCATGGCCCTCAGTGCAAGGCGTGCTGCAAGTCCAGTACCTGGGTGTGCATTGCGCAGCCTCCTCTGTTCCCACCAGTCTGCAATGTGGCTACGTCACCTGACGTGCCAGCTGTTAGGAAAGAGTTTTCCTTGCTGGGTTTCACTGTTGGAAAGTGGCTGCTGCCATGGACAGTAGGAGAAGGGAATCTAGAGGGAGCTGCCATTGCCTCCTGCTGTCCTCATGCCCCTGGTGGCTCCTGCTGCATTCCAGGCAGAACTGTCCCACACCATGGAAGCACCAGAACAGCGTTGCTCAGCTCCAGACAGCAGTGTCCAGCCAAGGTCATCTCAGCATGGGGCTGACTCTGCTCTGCATCACCACCTGGCAGCCCACAGCTGCTGTGGGTTTGGGCTGCCTCTGTGGACTGAGAAGAGACAAAATTCTATACGGGCTCCAAGACAGACATGTGCTGGAATGACTGGCAGCAGGGACAAGATGACTAGGATTTTTTTTGACAAAAAGCAAGCTGTAGAAGCTAGAACAAAAACTGGATTTGCTGCAGGACAATGTGTTTGGCTTATCTTATTATCCCTTTCTGCACTTGTACTTTCTAATGTAGCATAAGCACTGTGTATACACATGCAAATTATTGATACAACATAAACCTCTTTCTGCCTTCTTTCTCTTCTACCCTAGACTTAATCTTTTTTTTGTTCCTCCTCCAAAATCTTGAGTGGACATAAGAAACCATTTTCCAGATTGTAACAAACAGCCTAAGCCAATGCCTTGATAGTACTTACATGGATTTATACCTGCTGAGGATTTGGCTAAAGAGTTTACTCATAACTAGCTTTTTCTTTGGAGTTGGACAAATATATCAGGAAAAAAAAAAAACCAAAAAAACCAGAGAAATACATATTAAAATAGCCATATAGAATGTATCCTTTGCCCCTAAAATATTCTTATTCTAACAAATAATAAAGAGACGTCTTGATTTCCTGAACATTTCTTAGCCTTTCCTTGAGTCAAATGGGTAACTGGGTAAAAAAAGTAAATATTTTCATAATTAATATTCTGAATTTTGATCCCTCACGGCTTGATTTATTTAAAAAATTCTGCTCACCTTGAATCAATTGCTATTTTCTTAACTGTATTTGGAAATAGTTGGTCTTCATAATTACGACTTAAATAATTTATTATCAGTTTTATCATATCTACAACAGAACTGTTTCCTAAATTTCCATGCTTCTTAGAGACTGCTGAACCCCAGATATTACATATCATATATAACTAAGAAACTTTCAGGGTTAGAAAATATTAGGACGAATAGCTAATTAAATTAGCATCAGAAAGAGATGCCAACAATCTAGCTGTGTTTTAAATCCAAGGCTGGCTGCCTTACGCAGGTTTAAAAGCTCTGAAATTGCAAAGGCAATTTCAGTTGCTTACAGCAGGTGGTAGTATGTGCTATTAAAATAAAATATTTACTTCCAAGAGGGACTGCAGCTTAGTTAATAAGAACACGAGTAGAATGGGCAAGAAATCGACCGCTGTAAATGTGTTAAAAGCTTGTAGATTAGAAAATTGAGTATTTATTACTTCTTTTTCTTCAAAGCTTCCTGTTTCTCTGCCACAAGACTACAGCACGAACTTTTTGTGGGACATTTATAGACAAGTTATAGACCCATTACCAAAAAAATAACTCAAATCACATAACTCTTACAGAGTGGTCTTTGTCCACAAATTCCACAGTCTTTTAAATCCACAGCTTTTTATATGAAGACAGACATGAAGTACTTTAAAACAAGATTTAAATGGAATTTAAGTAGGTAAAAGCAAACTGGTAATTCTGATAATCCTCTTTTAGTGGCTACCTAAGACTGGGGTGAGTTGAATTTCCAGAGTCTCTATTGCAGAGTCCACTAGGGGCCCAAGACTGCTGATCTGTACATGTGGAACTGTGCCTTGACCTTACCCTAAAATCAGTTGGGTCTAATCCCAAAATCACTGGGACTAGAGACTAGCTGTTCCTCCAGCAATGCCCCCAACCCAATATGTATGTGTACACGATGCATACAGCCAATAAGATGAGGTGATTTACAAAGGAAACTGCACAGATCCCATGTAGAAAATATACCTTTCTGTGGTGTTTCAGGATGGACTTCTCACTCATCTTCATTTTCCCTTTACATCTAGAATATACCAACTTCAGACAGATTTGCATCTTTCTGTCCTTATGCCCTTGGGAGAGAACCTCCACAAGGCCTGGAATTCCTGTCATGGGGACAACATGTGAAAAACAGGGGGTGAGATACCTGCTTGTATAGTCAGAGGTAGCTTTTTATGAGTATGAACACGGGTTTCCCACACTGGGTGTGAGATGCTGTGATCAGCTGCAGCTTCCCCTGCACAGTTTCTTTATATTTTCCTTGGGTAGGTGAATTTTGACGTCACCTTTCAGATTGAATTCTTGAGGTAAGATGAGGGGCAGTATAATTAATGGGTAATGAGAATCAGCAAGATGTCTGCCACCTTCCGGGCTGCAGCTGATTCTGGGTGAAGCTAGCAGCAGATATTTAGGGCAAGTTTATCCATAAAATTATAGTTACCATGGCATTTCAAATGCCTACAAGAGTGATAAAGCAGTAAACATATTTGTCGAGCAGTTCATAGAAACAGCTGTAAACCTGAGTTCTTCTGTGAATTTTTATAGGTTATTTTTCAGTCTCTAAAGGCCTTTTTGCCCTCATTTACTACATTAATTCAATATGTCTAAAGGTTGTTCCCCTTGTGATATTAGTTTAGCACAGCATGGTTTTTAACTGAGCCATCTTCTTGGAGTCTGTACAGTTATTTGCAAGTACATAAAACCAGCAGTTAATTTAGAAAAGTAATTTTTCTTCTAACAGAATCTTCTAATTAAGGTCTTGTTATTTATCGAAATAATTTGTTGGCTATCAGTTCTGCTCAAACATGGCAAAGGTAGGACCCATAGGATCTTTGGTTGAGTTAACATCAGGGGACGAAATAATAAAGAGCTGCAAGGGCACCTGAGAGCACAGGTTTTCTATAAACCATGTCCATCCTTTTATGCCATTGGTTTTGCACAATTGAAACATTTTTCCTCAGACAACGTGTTTCAATTGTAAAGTGGTGAAGATTTTTGTCCTTTTACATCTTGGAAGCTCATTTTTAAAACCAAACGAGTCCATACCTCTGCAAAGTGCCATCCCCAAAAGAGCAAGATTTCTCTTCAATGAACAGGATCTTAAAATTTCAGTGTCAGCTTTGGCTGAAGCTGGGCTGTTACTCTGACATCCTCTCATTTTATACTGACCTACAATAACCTCATAATTTCCATACTCCCTTGAGCGAAAGTTAACATTTGTACCAAGCTGTGTTAAGGTATCTTGATTGCAAATACCCACTAGGAATTTAGCAGAAGCACTCTTGGCTTGTGCATTACATAAAATTTCAGTCCAGGAGCAGAGACAGATAAAAGAAACTATAATCAACTGTGAATTATCTGTGGGTCGTTTATCCGGTTCCTGATTAATCACTCCATTAATCCATGCAAAGACAGTGAGTGCAGTCAGTGAGAGAGTGCAGAGCCAATTTCTGTGAGCTGGGCTTCTAAACTCAAGTGCGGTGCCATATGAATCTGGCTGTGTGTGTCTGGAAGTGGTCACTTTGCACAGACTGGAACTCGAGTCAGTAGCTGCGCCATTCAGAAACTCCTGAACTGCTGCATGCAGACCATGCCCTGATCTCCCTGCACTCATTCCCATTACTGAGAGCTCTGGTGAGAGCGACACAGAGCCTCCAGAGTGACCCTGCACAAAGCCAGTGCAGATCCAGCATGGCTGGTGCAGAGGGGCTGAATGAGGTCGTGGATATCCAAGGGAAACTGCAGAAACCCTTTGCATCAGCCTTGCTAACAGAATTTTCCATTTCTGGTGCAGAATGAGGAAAATGGAGCCGACATACAAGCAGTGCTGTATCTGAAGTAGTAAACCTAGGTGAAAGCAGAAGCTTGATGCAAGGAAGCAACTGTGAGAGTAATTTCAGGTCCAGTCAGTGACTCAGTGGTTATTGTGAGCTAGTCTACACAGAGGTGTTTTGAAGCCTCTGTACTGTGTTGCCAAGCATCCTTATGATCTAGGGTG
Organism: Daphoenositta chrysoptera; assembly: GCA_013397915.1. Lineage (NCBI taxonomy): Eukaryota > Metazoa > Chordata > Aves > Passeriformes > Daphoenositta > Daphoenositta chrysoptera. The sequence continues at coordinate 1,653,047 of VZRO01004900.1, read as the reverse complement.
GTTCACCTGCTTGCTTACCCATCTGTCCTAATCCACTCCATTACCCTGGATGGAAGAGAGCTAGTGGTTCTCAGATGTCCAAATGCACTGTGAGTTTCAGCTACAGCAGTGTGATAAAAAGCCTGCTAAAGAGCTGCAAGGACTGCAAATTGAAACTAGGGAACTGAAGCAAAAGTATTACAAAAACTAAACAGTAAAGCTTATACTCCAGATTTCTATGCTTTTTTGAGTTTTGGGTTACTGAAAGATGTGTCTGGGTCTAGCTGAAGGCACAGACCACCAGTAAATAGTAAAAGCCTAGGGCTAAACTAGATAACTATATTTGTTGTTTTCAGTTTAAAAAGTCAACCCAGTGATGCCAGCAATAGAGATAAAGCACAAGGTAGGTTCTGCAATTCAATTCTATTGATTTACAGGACTGATGAGTCTCAGGTTTAAACTTCTGATTTTTGTGTCTAGCTTCCACACAGATATTTTTTATGTAGAATCTCTCCCTTCCCAGTGGAAACACTAGTATGAACGAGGCAGGTAGGTGGCAGTAACAAGTGACTAATATGCTGCTGGATAATTACATCTGCCACAGGCTTATCTCTTAGCACCAAGTGCCTCAAAATTAAAAGCAGGGAGTAAAAGACAAATGTTAGAGATATTGAATTAAGCAGAAGGGAAAAAATAGCCTGTAGAGAGTCAAAGAAACTGTAGGAGTTCAGTTGGGCAATGAAGATTGTAACGTGACAGAGAGAGAAGCGTGGAAGCTGTCTGAGGGAAAAACTTCCAGGATCAGAATCTGCATAGACACAGACATATTTTGGGCCTGTGGCACAGATGTGGCAATGTTCTGAATGCAAGGCTCTTTGCCGTAATATGCTAAGTCAAGGTGAGGTGCCTAGGCTTTCAAAGCAGGAGGAGAGACAAGTGCTTTCAGATGTTTGAGCAAAGCACTTGTTCTTCTCTGTATAAAGAGCCAAGGATTTCTGTGAAAGAGTTCAGTACTTCTTATACAAAAGCTTATGTCCCTGATTCAGAACTTCACAGTAGCTTTCCTCATTTCAAAAACCCCAGCCTTTGTTTAAATGTAGACAGAAGGAGAGCAAATATCCTTTTTAGCACAATTGGTGTAGTTGCATGTGAATTCACAAGTGAGTAATTTGAGCTACAGGCTCTTCATAGTGTGACACATTTTAAAATACCTACTGTCATGTTTTTAAAGTGTTTGAACCACAAGACTATGTGGTGTTGCAGGGGGAAGGTCACTGCACATCTCTCCTCTTGAAGGAAGACCATTTTTCTGTGCTGAATGCAAAATTTAGGGCCTTTTTTGTAACCATGGCTATTCTCTCAAAATAGATACCCACTTTCAAAAGGGCATTCCCCACAGTAGATCTGGTGCGGGTGAAGATATAGCACTGTAACCCAAGAAAAACATGCTGGGGGTGGGCCTGATCTCCAAAAGTTTTAGCACATTTTTTGATCTTTAGTCCTCTAAACATGAATAAAAAATGCATCTTATAAGTAATCTAAAACAGCTTCTCCTCATCTTGAAAAAATGATGGAAGGGTATACGAAATTCCCTGTTGAATTCCCAAATGCTTGTTCTTATCAGTTCTTTGTATCCCACTAATAAGTGCAAAGTACAGCCTGTTCTGGTGACCACTGATCTAAACATGTTTCTAAATAAAAATATTCTGGAAAGTTCTAAAACTGAAGGAAAGTAACTTGATGGAGTTGGAATATTTTACTTTTTTATTAATCAGAATGCTTTCATATTAAGACCTGTCTTGTAAAAACAAAAAAATCAAAATAACAAAACCCCCCAAATCACTGATGATTTTTAAAAATGTTAAGGTTGGCACTACTTGAAACAATTAATTACGACAGAGTGGCTGATGAACCATGGCTGGGTGGGTGCAGTTTGGAACCTGGTGCAGAACATACTTGAACTGTAGGAAGTAGCTTTACAGAAAATAAACCACAGAAATACCTCAATTCTGAGAGGAATTTCAGCTATGGATTTAAGCTGAGGAGCTTTTCAAGGTCAGAAGTAGATGGAGAATGAGGGCAAACTTGAGTGATGGCAGTGGTGATTATACAGATGTCTTGAGTCTTCTCTCCTGTACCAGAGTAGCATACAAATGTCTCTGAGGAAATGGTGTTTGCACATGCTTACCTCCAAACTCTGGTCAAATTTCCTAAGGTTCTGTACTGGAATAGCCTTGTCCCTTCATGTAATATTGTATCGGGTTTGCACAGCCCGTTTTTGCTACAGGGGCGGCTTCTGTGAGAAGCTGCTGGAAGCTTCCACCATGTCTGGCAGAGCAAATCCCTGGTAGCTCCAAAGATGGACGTGCCTCTGGCCAAGGCTGGGCCAGTTAGAAATAGTGGTAACACCTCAGTGAGAACATATTCAAGAAGAAATCCAAACAAAAGTTGTTGCCCAGTTTTAATTGCAGCCAGAGAAGAGCAGAGTGAGAACGTGTGAGGAGAACAATGTGGAGACACCAAGGTCAGTGCAGGAGGGGGAGGAAGGGCTCCTGTAGCCGGAGCCAGGATTCCTCTGCAGGCCCCACGGTGAAGCAGCTGTGCCCCTGCAGCCCATGGAGGTCCACGGGGTAGCAGAGATCCACCCTCGGCCTGCNGGAGAAGTTCATGGGGAACTGTCTCCCGTGGGAGGGACCCACAGTGCAGCAGGGGAAGGAATCCTCTCCCTGAGCAGCAGGAGAAGCCATGGATGATGAACTGACCATAACCCCATTCCCTGCCTCCTTGCACCACTGAGGTAGGAGGTAAGGCTCAAAGGAGGGAGGGTTAGAAGGAAGGTGTTTTTAAGGGTTTATTTTACTTCTCATTATCCTGCTCTGATTTTGTTAGTAACAAAGTCAATACATATTTCTAAGTTGAGCCTGTTTTGCCTATGATGGTATTTGATGAGTGATATCTTCTAGTCCTAAACTCAGGGACCTTTGTTCAATTTTCTCTCCTCTGTCCAGTTTACGGAGGGGAGTGAGCGAGTGGCTTTGCTGGGTGCCAGGCATCTGGCCAGCATCAACCCACTACAAATTCACACACAGAAAAGAGCAATGATGCTGTTCATCTGCTTTTGAAAGGTTATGGACAGTTTACGTAGGTCAAAAGGCAAGACATGGATGGAACTGAAAAAAAAGTTAGAAAGTGAGTACAGCTCTTGCAAAGAAAACTGAATTTATCTCAACACAGAGGGGATGGACAGTGACCTTTGCTTTGGATGAATGTCAGTGTCAGTCCAATGGATCAATTGGTTGTGTAAATTGCCTTCTCTGAGTTATTCAAAAGGTGTGAATTTCTTCCCAAGCCATCCAGACCAGTAGTGCTTGCACTTTGGTTCAAACACATGAGGAAATAGTGTAAAGGAATATAGTTTTCACAAGGGTATTTTGTTCATGCTTGCATTCAATACTTTTCTTCCAGGTTCATCTTGAAATTCTCAAAAGTTTTAATTTAATGCCCGCCCAGCCATCAGTCTATTTTTTTCTTTCTCTCCAGCCTGCTACCAGTTTTTTTTTTACATATACAATAGTGTGGAAGGTTGATTAGACACTAATCATATCTAGTAAAAATGATATATCTAGTAAAAAAGATATATTGATCACAACTTAACTGTACATATTGTACGTATATTGAAATGTCTGCAGTTGTTATTCTGTCAGCATTGTCCTACTGCAGTCACAGAACTATCCATCTCATAAAATTCAACACAAGAAGTCGCTTTGAATCAGCCAATCTCTCAATCATTCCCAATCAAGTGAAGAATGTTCATAACATCATTTCAAAAAATCTTGCTACCCTTCCTGCCCTGGTGGAAATAATAATTTATCTTTCACCTCTGGATGCAATGACAATTTGGAAGAAGAATTGTTTATAGGTTATCAAGGATGCTTGAAAGACTGATCTGGTTCTAATCCTGTATAACAGGGAAGGAGGCTGAGTTGTTGTCCTCATACCATGCCTTAATATTTATGTAATATTAGTCAGTAGTATTCAAGGCAAGTAAAAATGTCAGTAAAAACTTGCACAGGTGTGTGCTGGTTTGCTAGCTTTATTTCAGAGGTAGTTGATCAAGCATATTAATTCAAAATCATTTAAAGGACTACCTTATTTTAGTGGGCATCTTATTGGCCAGAATAATAATTAATACTTTTCAACACAATTGAGGAACAGGAACCAGGAACACATACACACTTTTTTTTTACAAGTTTCTGACCCTGTTTCCTCTCCTTTAAAGCACTTGTTTTTCAACTTAATATAATAAACTCCTTTCAAGATTAACATGCCCTTCAGATGAACACTGAAGGTAAAAGAAATGTCTCAGTTGAAAACCAGATGAAATATTGATGATACAACTACTTACACATCTAGCTATTATAATATATAATGTTTTAGTATTACTAATATCTCCATCTATGTAAGTATAAGTGAAAATAATAATAACACTCACTATTAAATCAAGTCCACCTTTAGCTTAGGTTAGTATTATGTGGTATTAATCATCATTAGAATTTGCCCTAACTGTGAGAAAAAAAAAATAAGCTATATTAAAACAAATAAAAATAGAATTAAAAAATACTACATTAAAAACTAGACAGATACGTAATTGTGTAATATTATAACATTTAAGATAACAGCACAGACATACCATGTATGTTCAGCCCTGTAAATTTTATTCCGAACCATTTATTCCTTTATCTCAGAAATTTTTATATAGTCTCATGGAGAAATATTTAAAGGTGTGAAATCTGCTACAGAGGAATAGATATGGCTTATATAAATTTTTTCCTTATAGAAATTTTTATGTTCCTGTATTCTTTATAGCATAGCATGTTCAGGGCATGTTTTGGAGGGGTGTTCATAAATATAATTAAGCAGCTCTTCCATGACAAGCTGCTGACCTCTGTGCTAGTTACTAGTGCTTTCCTCCTTCGAGTGCCCACAAACTTTCCTCGGAGACTTGCTGTCCCAGTAACCTCTTCAGCTGCTTGGTTACATTTATAAAGGTTTGACTGTCCACCGCAGGAACAAATGGTCAGAACACAAGGATGATCTGTCATGGAACTTCAAGTAAACAGAACTTTTTCTCTCATCTTCATGTAGAAAAGGAGCGTGGCCTAGACTGGATGCTGTAGTCTCACAGCAGGTAGACAGAATTCACAAAAAAAAGTATGTTGATAGCAAATAGGAAAAGCATGCACCTTTTCAAAGCTATCATTAGCTGTAAGACACTTTTCAAACAAAAGCCCCTCAATATTAATAAAATTATTATTATTATTACTACAGTTGCAGCAATTAATTTGTTACTCTCTCTTCCTTTCAATCCCCCCTTAAAGCTAATTTTTATAATTTGTTTTTTAATTTCTGTCTTGAGAGGGTCGGGTTGTGCTTTATGGGATTTTAAGGGGTTTTTTTGGTGGTTTTTTTGTTTGTTTGTTTGTGCATTTTTGATGTTTTTTTTAGTTCTGTAGAAGATGATATTTCAGAAGGACACAAGCACTTTTTTGTTTTTTCCATTAATTGATAAATGGAATTGATTTGATCCCAACTTCATCTGCGTAGGGTTATTCTACCTAAAAGAAATATGAATGCCTTAAACTTGCCACATTTAATAGTTCTCCTATATGTTCAGTTCAAGATGGTTTAAGTAGTCTAGTCGCTGTAAATGCATGAGTTAAAAAAACAAGTTAAAGTTTGTGTTTAACCATATAGTTTCTAAGTTTTAGGAGGATGGATTCACCTTCCTCTTGGGTTCCAAAATGGCCTTAATGCCCTCACAATATTTTTTTCTCTCATGTACTTCTCTGCAGTTGCTGAGTTTCAGTGCTGCAGGAGGGTAGCCAGCCATCCTTTTCACTTTAGTCTTTTGCTTTAGTAAAAAAGGTGACAGAAAATGGATTCTCCTTTCAGGGTTTAGAGATTTTCATGGAACATTTGTGATGCCTTCTAGAGCGTTTACAGTTCCTTATAGTGGTTCTGAAATCTCACTATTGAAGAGGTTCTTCCTTCATTAGGAGCTCACTACCACGAATAAAACCCTTGGCAAGGAGAAGTGTCAGTGGGGAGACCCCAACTCAGCAAAATAATCTGAAATGTCAACCTAAGTTCCCTTCATATTTTAAAATGAGATCTTTGAGTTCCTTTTGTATCTGCTTCTGGCAGCCAAACAGCTGAATGCTCAGTCACTTTTTCAATTCAACAGCTAAAATCAGAGTAATAATCCTAAATTCTAAATGGTAATAAGATGAAAATGTACATTTTTAACATGTTAAATAGGAAATGCAGATGACAAAAACATTTGGCTAGATGGTTATGTTCTTTTTTTCCAAAATACCATTGCAGTGCACAAATGTCATTGTGGCTGAAAGTTCTGCTGAACTGTAACTCACTTTCTTATTTGAATTTTGCTCTGAAGAGCTCTGTTTTGGTGATCTTATCAGAAATTTATTTTCAAAAGGATTTTTATGTCAGAAAATGAATGTTCCTCAAAACCAAAGCATGTTTTGCAGGAAAGTTTTATTTTTTCACAAGAAAAAAATTTAATTTAGAGGCAATCCTACTAACCAGAAACCTAATGATTTCATAGTTGTGGAACACCTTTAAGGATCAGTCCCAAGCCTGTTTTATTCTGTTGGGCCGTTGGGTATTTTGAGGTCAGTCACAGGGGGTTTTTGTCTACTTTATACTGTAGGAATATCTTGAAATATGGGATTTTTGTCATTGTAGAATGGGAAAGATTTTTTGGAAAGCTGTGTCAAAATACATCACAGGCAAGAAAAGATATTTTATGCTTTATTCTCTGGTGATTCAAGAGTAAATAATTGGGATTCCCCTTGGCATGCATCACACTTCATATGTAAGCTGGCTTCTAGGACAAGTAACACTGGTATAAATCAAAAATGTATTTGCTGACAAAGTCTTTATTGAAATTCAATGGCTTTTAGAGACATGCAAGGGGATTTGTGATGGCCCTTCTCTTCATGACCCAAAGATCATGTCTTCATTCACACACACAGGAGGCTGCAGATTTGTTGCTCAGTTTAGCTGTATGACATATTGCCAAGAGATTTGGACCAGACACTTCTCATAGAAGGGTTATAAAGCCATTTATTTTATTCCTTTAGGAAGTCAGTTCCTCACATTTAAGAAAAGGATGTTCTTGTTACAGAGGGCAGCATGAAAGGCAGCATTTTTGGTCACTTTTTGTTATATCAAATCTGCCGTGAGCAGAAAATTTATGTACATTAATAGATAAAGCTCTCAAAGGTGCCCTTCAACCTTCTGCCAGAGAGAGGAAACGAGTCGTTATTTACATGCTGCTGTTTGGTAGAGGAAAAAGCTTTGATCAACAGGCAGAACCTCTGAGGATCTGCGTTTGCAAGAGCTTACTTAGGAACCGCACTAAATCAGTTCATTTGCTGCATGCCATATGCCCTTATGCTTTCATAAATATTTTGGTGACAGCTAGCACTTTCCTCTTCTGGGGAATGTGCTTTGGTCTCTCTGGCTGAATGAAGAAAGCAGTAATGGAGTGACAGAGCCTGGATGCAGGTCTCTGCCTGACATTTGCCAGCATAATGCAGCTGAGGAGTGGGCCACAAGCGACAGAGCTCCACATCAGCCTGGCAGCTCTGCTCAGGGGTGAGGGGAAGCAACCTTTGTGAGGAGCACAGCCCTAGATAATGCTTTGCTTTTCTGTCAAGGTTTGATGTGAATGCACACCCCATGTTGTCTTTCACCTATTATTTCTCTGAGGCTGAGTGCTACTGCTAACAGTAAAATTTCACAAGCTTACCTTAGCAGAATATTAATGAAAACTTTCTAAATCTTTGCACATATACATGCAAGGGAGAGGCTGCCTTTGGTGCTCAGAGAGATTTCAAACATTTACTTACTGTCGAGCTTTATGCATATACGTGCATGTGAAAGGTCAGAGATGGTCGTTCTATCATTTGGGATGAACACAGCTGAATTGAAATGTCACAGCAGTCGTACCTAGCAATTTAAAAGCTTTGGAGTGTTGCAAGCCTGTGGATTCTCCTGCCAAGCAAATAAAAATCAACTCTCTGACTGTACAAATTTACATGATTACAGATAATATATTTTACATCATGCTTGTGGAGTTTCTGAGCACCAGTAGGCACAGGCAGCTTTTGGAGTTGATTGGAGTTGAGAAGCTTGCTGTGCAGCCCTGGAGCAGGGAAGCGGGCTGCTCATAGCAGACCATGAAGGCATCAGTCAACCTGATATGTGGCTGATAGATGGTAGCCTTTTTAGACCTCTCAGACATTACAAAGAAATTCTGCAAAAGAAATCAGGGGATGTTACAGTGTAATGAAAGAACATGAAGAAAATTAATTTTAAATAATTGAAGAAAAGGCAGTGTCTCTGTAGGAAGGGCTATTCTGAAAGGAGATCCTAATCCCTTTGTCAAATGTTTAGATCTGATTGTTTCAGCACTTTCCTTGTGGAGAATGAATGCTGTGCAGGAACTTGCTGACTCGGGGTAAGGGGACCTGCTGGAACATGTATAGGTGCTCCTTCCCTCAGAGAGCACCTTGCTGAGGAATGTGATGACTAGCTCAAATGGGATGAGGAGAGTGGAGATGGACATCTTATCCATGGAAAGGGAAAGAGCCTGTTAATGAAAATCAATCCAAATATATGAAGACCCCACAAGATAATTTTTAATTTTAATTTTGTGATTGTGTAAGGAAAATTAAATCAAATGGGTAAGAACAAGCAACTTGGATTCCATCTTTTCATCCAAGATTCATCCTGATAAGATAAGAAATTGAGGTTAATTTATTTAGCCTATGGAGTGAGTACAAACCATAATGAAACTCATATCCGTGTGGAATTGCAAAGTGTACTCCTGAGTACTTCTATAGGCATTAGGAATTTTTCTCAAACAAGCCTCTGGAAGTGATAATAGCCATAAGGGTCTGTGTAAGTTCTGTAGAAATCTTTTTGAAACCTGCAGAATTTAATATTGTGGGATAATATTAATTAATTAATATTACTTAAGTTGAATGAAGCTACAGGTTTATGAGGCAGAAAACCTTTTCTATGTCATTTATTATAGTTAAAATAAGATAGTTTATTATTGTCTAATGAAATTCTACAAATTAAAATCTACAAATAATTTTTTAAAGTTTGTATATTTTGCTTCTCCAGTGAAGGTAGAGATTGTTTGTTTAGGAAAAAAACAGCTACAGTAAAAAAATATGCTGTTTTCAACCTGCCCACTCAACATACATTCTGCTTATCAAATATAAAATTAGTTTGTATCTTGTACATGATCCCCTAAGTGGGTGCTTCATGACATCAGTGCATCTCAACATATGTTGTTTAATGACCTGTAGCTGTCCCGATTTCCAGCATAATCATATTTTATATTTATATTTGAAAACAGTATCTGGTTGACAACAGGCACAAAATATCCATAAAAACTCAGAAGAAGGGGTGGTAGGACTCTCAGCGGCTTAATAAACTTGTCCTCAACTATTCCTTTGTCTTACTTGTTTGTGCAACTCTTTAGGATAATACCTAGTTCTTCCTCTTCTCCTTGCACTGTGAAGCTCTGACTTTAGCTGATGGCACTGCAGTGATAATTTTGTTTCTTCTAGCAAATAGATAAGACTTTGGAAGAAGACAGTTTTATTCCCTGTGCCTGCTTTTAGAGGCAGAGGACATAACCTCCCAGCACCTAGATTAAAGGTCCTGTGAGAAAAAAGAGATCAAGCAATTCACCCACTCTAAGCAACCCTCTCAGGCAAAGAAAGGACATTTCAGTGCTCTCAGCTGTTGCCAAAATCCCAGCAACCTGAATTCTGCTTTTATCATTAGCACTCATCAACGCTTCAAAGATGGAAAGGATTTTGAAGTTCCTAATTTCATGAGGGAATGAAGGTAATAAATTCATAGATCACTTGAGTGACTGAATAAAGACAGCTGGCTGGGAAAAGTTGAGGATAAAAATGAAAAGGGTTTCATATGTTGTTTTTCCTTTAATAATAGTCAGGAAATAACAGAAAAAATGCCTTGCTGGTGGGGTCCACTTAGAGACCAGAGACATCCTGGGGGAAGGATTTGGAAAATCTAAGAAAAGCTCCTCTTGCTGAAGAACCAGCTGCAGTGTTAACATTACTGTGGCTGTGGATAACAGCAGAGGGGGAAAAAACAAGAAGAAAGGTTTCTGTGGAGTATCCCACTGAATGCAGTGTGGTTTACAGACAGGGAGGGATGAGGTGAGACATGATCCATCTCTGCCAACTAATCTGCTCTTGTATTTGGTACTGGTGATGGCACAAGAGTCCAAGTTACAGCTAATGCCTGTAGAGGTGAGAGAATGGAGGTAAAGCAAAGCATGTCAGTATTGAACCCATTATTGTTATATATGTGCACTCCTTTCCCCCACCAAAAAAAAACCAGTCACCCTTCTTACTTGTCCTAGCAAACTTAAAATAAACATGGAGACAGAAAACCACAAACTATTTTTCTTGAGCACTTGAGGGGTTGAAAAGATAGAAGCAGAAATGTAAATGATGCTTTGGGGCAGCAGACCTCACCCTTACAGCAAATTGAGAAGTTGAAAAGGAGCTTTGTACATACAAACTGCAAGGCAGATATATTTATGTGTCTAATTGTAAAGAAAGGAGAGATATGAAGACAATTATCCTCTAAATTTGGTAAGGAAAATTAAGAGATTTTTGCTGCTGTGACTGCTCTGAGAAGAGAAAGTGTAATCTTAGCTTTGGATGTAATTTTTGCAAAGTCTGCTTTGGATCCCAGGATAATCAGGACAACTGGTCGTCCTATTAAGCTTCAGAAAGCAGGAAGACACAGGGCTGCTGACAGACAGTCAGGCACCTGCCAGTTAGTGTGGAGGAACTGAACCAGTGGGTGCTTTCTTCTCTCCTCCACTTTGACTGTACTGTGACAGATGGCATTTGGAATTGATTGGCGTGTCTTAGAGGGTTTGCGCTAATTTAAATTATCTTTCAGATTTATCATATAAAACACTGAAGTAAATGTTGTGACTCAGTGAATCAACTCACTGAGAAAGAAAGAAGAAAACCCACTTTTAAAAAATGTCCAAAATCTGACTGCACAGAGTCTAAAGGTGTGAATTTGAGTGCCATGTAAAGATATGTGTACTATGGCTTTGGACAAGTTGTGTAGTGTTGTCAGCTTGCAGCTTTACAAGGTGACTTTAATTCAGATGGCTATCAAAGAAAAATGGTCTATTTAAGCACATCTATATTCATAAAAAAGAGGATATTATACAGTATATAAAGCTGTTTCTTCTTGACCAAAATTTGCCTGAAATGATTAACTTAAATAAACCACAGATGAGGGAGAGAATTGTGTAGCATTCCCATCATCTATTTGTATTAAGTCTTAATTTTTCTGGGATTAACATTTTGCATAACATTCTGCACTTCTATTTTGCTAAAAGCCAGTCTGGTTCACCTTCAAACAGGTGCAGTAGATTTGCTCTTGCTGCTGGCTTATGAGAAAGGAAAGCCCACCCACCCAGGAGGTCACAATATCATTTTAGAAGTTAGGGAGAAGGAATCAGGATGAAGCCTTATTACAGCTGGTAATTAGAAGCAGTGACAGCAGCACAAAGCTTCTTCATTGGCTCCTAAACTCAAGGACTACACTTGGGAGAATAAAATGTAAGTGCTTGTCAGGGATATCAGTGAAGTTGCTGTATTCCTGCAGAGGTCTCACAATGCAGACCCAGCGCTGTCCCAGCAAGGGTCCTGGCACCATCCCAGCCCTGCCACTGGCATCCCTCCCCTGCTGTCAGCTCTGCAGGCAGGTCACCGCCTCCTCTCCTGCTGCTCCCGGCTGCCAGCAGCAAAGGGACAATATTGCTCGGCCTGGCGCCAGTTGCCTGGTGTGACGGCGTTGGATCAGCTCCTCACCTGACATAAGCCAGGCAGAAGGAAAGTAGACAATGTTCTGAAAGGTGAGAAGAAGCAAGAAGAAGGTGACAGCAACCTGGCGAAGTGTCCAAACTGGGAGAGGAGGGACAGGGAGTTAAATCTAGGAGGGTCACCTTGAGGCAGAGTGCCCACTGCTCGCAGCACATTGAGAGGTGGTTATTGTCTTTTGTGAGGATTGTTCTTGGCTCAGAGAAACGAAGAGAGAGATTGAATTTTAAAATATTCAATTTTCTGGTAATTAAACAGTTCATAAAGTAAATATTACCACTTTAAAGTAGATTTCATGTTCACAGGAAAGCAAAGTTGATGATTTTATCAGCATTCTGCTATAATATCCCTGCTGCAAACATTCTCTTAAAGCCATGGAGATGATCCTGAACTGAACTTTCTACTCAACACTTTCATCTTTTAGGATCTTCTTGACAGACAGACTGCCAGTTGTCAGAGTGTCTGTCAACTGTGAAAGCTAGCAGCATATGCTGAGACAAGCTGGTAAGGGCAGGGTAAGAGAGATGACTTCTCTGTTTATAAAACAGGAGCTCAGTAAAGTGACTACAGCAACTCTCAGGAGGAGCAGATGCAGCTGAAGGTATGAAAACAAAGCAGTCTGAAGTACTGCAGGGAAATTCATTTAATGCACAAAGCAAATCGTCCTAATTCATCTTTAGAACTAAATAGTGCTCTGTTTTCTGTCTGATGATTCACTGTTATTATGCACATTATTGTTTACGACAAATGATTACTTAGCCTATCACTCTGTCAGGTTTCTGCAGTGCAGATCATATTATCAATGCTTAATGGGTGTTACTGCTCAGAATAGGGATTTACACTTTCCGTGTTTGCAGCCTGGTATGTCAGAAAGCAAAGCAAAGCAGCCTCGATGTTTCTGAAGAGACCTGTACATCTAAGGAACCACCTAATGCTCTTTGGAACAGGAAATTTCAAGATTTGAACCACTGTCAGAACCCGTCAAGATTTTCTGTATGGTCATTCCTATGCACCTGTTTTCCACCCATGCATCTCTTCAACAGATGGTTTTATCTAAATTGTCTTTTTAAAATTGGGGAAGATCAAAAGAATTAAGACACATGGCCTGCTCTCTCCACTGATCTCCTTTGGCAAATAAATTTTCATCTCCATTTTTTGCAATATTTGGAATCTATCTTGTGCTCCAGGATTAATTTAGGCAACATCCAGGCTGACCTATGGCCTTGTGCCATTCAGGACACAGGGTCCTAATACCCCCTCCTTGTAGTCACTCACCAGTTTTATTTGCCCTTGGACTGAAGCACTCAGATCTGCTTCTGAAAAGTGGGAAAATGTAGAACTGATACCAACAGTGGTATAGAATCACAGAATGATTTATGTTGGAAGGGACCATAAAGACCACCTAGTTCAATCCCCCTGCCTTGGGCAGGAACACCCTCCACTAGACCATCCATGCTAAAAGCCCCATCCAACCTGTCCTTGAACTCTTTCAAGGATGGGGTATCCACAGCTTCTCTGGGCAACCTGTTCCAGTGCCTTGCCACCCTCACCGTAAAGAATTTCTTCCTTATACCTAATCTAAATCTACCCTCTTTCATTTTAAACCCATTCTCCCTTGCCTTTCTCTACATGACCTCGTAAAAAGTCCCTCCCTAGCACTCTTATAACCCCTTTAGGCATTGGAAGTCTGCTATAAGATCTCCCTGGAGCCTTTTGTTCTCCAGGATGAACAACCCCAACTCTCTTAGCTTCTCTTGAGAGGAGAGGTGCTCCAGCCCTCTGGGCACCTCTAATACAGATGCAAAGGTTATGTGCAGCCAACCTGTGATAACATCTGCAGGCCACGTAGGACATTGCTGGTTGCTGCTGCAAAGGACATGAATATCTTGACCTAATAAGTAAATGCATGCCAGGTGTCTCCATTCGTGCATTCAAGTTGGAACAAAAAGTTTATCATGTAGCACTAGAAATATGGTCCCAAACTCCTCTATCAGGCACCTTGTACATCTTGGTGACAAAATTATCATGGAGACTTTGAGACACTGATGTGGAGCAATGCCTGCTTGTGTTATCAGAATTCCCCCAACAAAAGGGAAATCCTGCCTCCTCTCCTGGAGCAGAAGCTCAGTGATCATTGTAACTCCTTATTAGCTGGAGGCATATAACCAGCAAAGGGTTACAGATCTAACGGCATCAAAAAACAGTTTACAGCTATATACTTGAAGAGGCTTATCAAGGCATGCTTAACAGAAAGTTTTCAAATCCACTGCATTTGGGAATTTATCATTAGACAGCAGTGTCAAATTTTAATGAGTGAAATTAGTTAATGCATGTACAGTGCTTTGAAGATATGAAATGTTATTTAAATTATGGGAATTCAAATCAAGGTAAGCAGAGCAGGCTGAGAAATGGGGAAAGAAATATTTTTATGTAATGATACCTTGGCTTCATGTCCAATGAAATTCTATGTACCCCTTGATGAGTGGAGAGTCCTCTATCACCTTTTGGGTGAGAATAGTCTCATATTGTTGCTGTTAAACCTTGGACTGAAAACCAAAACATCAGCTTTCTTTGTAGACTGCATAATTTCTGTTCTATTTTATAGATAGAAAATAGCTTCTTCTGCTTCTTCTTCTGTAATGCATGTTTCACTAAGGGAACTTTGAGAAAATGATGTGACATTATGAAAAAGTGAGCTAGGATTTGAGGTGATTATTATCTCAGTTATAACACTGATTTCTGCAACTTTTTTTTTTTAATTAGTCTGTTTATGGAAACACAGATTTGGGTATTAAACGATGCTTGGAATAAAAAATCGAGTTTGCAGTTAAAGACAACTGATAAATCTTAAGAACACAGTGGGTAAAAAATGAGGTTCTTAAATAAAAAATGTGATATATTTTCATTTTTGGTTGAATTTTCATTTTTTACAAAGTTTGTCAACACAATAACCTGGTGAAAATTCTGGAAAATACCTTTTAATTTTATTCAATAAATTTCCCTTTTATAAAAGCAGATATATTTTACTGATATAAAAACTGATTGGCTCATAAATCTTCTTTTTCAGTATTTGTAATGGAAACTCTTAGTCATCATGGCTGACCTGGTGAAGTAGTCATGAAAATTCTGCTTCAAATGGGAGGCTGAATTACAGAACTGCCAGAGCTCACTTCCAGTCATCATTTCTGATTTTAAGATATTCAATCTTTGACTTAAAACCACAAATAAATACAAATGCATGCTAAATGTCAAGGCATCTGCACAAATAGGCCAAGAATGTTCCTTGGTGCTGCAGATAAGGTGCCCTATCTATTGGTCTTGCTAAAAGTAGCAATGCATAAATGCCCTCAAAGATAGTGGGAGATTTGTGCTCTGTCTCGTGGAAAAAACATATATTTATATATCTATTTAGGTGGGCAATTTGGCCTTTTTTTTTTTTTTTTTTTTTTAATACATTTTTGAGCTCTCAAGCACTTTCCTATAGAGACAAACAGGAGCTTCACTAAAGAAAGAGAGGCCTTTTGGCAGTCAGTTGCTTATTCTTCAGTTATCTCCCTTTGACCCTTTAGTGCTTCTGGATTTTGAAGCCAAAGGAGATTATAGTTACTTAGTGCTGTTATTATTATCTAAGGGAAAGAGAGTGCCTTGTTCACAAACCATAACAACTAATGTACATTCATTGTAAGTCTGCAAAGCTTTCAGCAGCGTGCTTCTGTTGTGCTAGTGGAAGTTTCTGTGTCTAAATTAAAGCTGGAAACATCCCCTTTATATTTGTTTAGGTAAGACTAGAACCAGAAGACATTGTTGATTTTATTAGTGCCAGCAACTACTTGTGGTGGGATGACCCTGGCTGGGTGCCAGATGCCCACCAAAGCAACTACCACCCACCTCCTCAGCTGGACAGGGGAAAGAAAGTATAATGAAAGGCTCATTGGTTGAGATAAGGGCAGGGAAATATCACTCACTAATTACTGTCACAGGCAAAACAGACTCGACTTAGGGAAATAAATTGAATTTATTACCAATCAAATCAGAGTAATGAGAAATAAACCTAAATCTTAAGAACACTTTCACTCCACTCCCCCTTCTTCCAGGGCTCACAATTTTCTCTCCCTCCAACCCCGCAGCAGTGCAGGAGGATGTGGAATTGGTGCTTTGGTCAGTTCATCACATGTTGTCTCTGCCACTCCTTCCTCTACAGGATTCTTCAGACTCTTCTGCTGCTCCAGTGTGGGATGTCTCCCATGGGAGACAGTCCTCCACAAACTTTTCCAACATTAGATCTTCCCACATGCTGCAGTTCTTCCTGATCTGCTCTAGCGTGGGTCCCTCCCCTGGGGTGCAGTCCTTCAGGAACAGGCTGCTCCAGTCTGGATCCCCCATGGGGTCACAAGTCCTGCCAGCACACCTGCTCCAACGTGATCTCCTCTCTCCATGGGCCACACATCCTGCAAGGACCCTGCTTTAGTGTGGACTTCCCATGGCATCACAGCTTCCTTTGGGCTTCAGATGAATCTCTGTTCCACAGTGGACTTCCAGAGGCTGCAGGGGCACAGCTGCCTCACCACGGTCTTCACCACGGGTTCCAGGGGAATCTCTGCTACAGCACCTTTCCCTCTTTCACTGACCCTGGTGTCTGCAGAGTTCTCTCTCGCATATTCTCACTCCTCATTCTGGCTGCAGTTGCTGCTGGTTTTTGCCCCTTTCCAAGTACCTTATTCCAGAGGTGCCCATCATCACTGATAGGCTCAGCCTTGGCCAGCAGCAGGTTTGTCTTGGAGCCAGCTGGTATTGGCTCCATCAGGCACGGGGGGGCCTTCCAGTAGCTTCTCACAGAAGCCACCCTTATAGCCCCTGCACTATCAAAACCTGGCCACACAAATCCACTACACTGCTCTCTAATACTGGGAAAAATACAAACACAAACAAATTATGCAGGGACTACATGGGCCACAGCTGTGCTGGAGAATGTATTGAGACAATAGAGAATACAGCATAAAAAAGCTCTGCCCAAAGAGACTGGAAAGTGCTGCTGTGCTGTGGCTTATCCTCTGTGATTTACAGAAGTGCAGATCCTGCAGGACAATTTGGAGTCCTCCTCAGGGCATCTGCAGGGAACAGAGAGAGTTTGGCAGTGGAAAATGCTCACTTACTGATGCCATTCAGAGTTTTAATGCCTAGTCAATGTTGCAGGGCTATGACTCTTCTCTTTGACTTCACCCTTTAGATCATATACTGATAACAGGGCAGAAATCAGTCCTTTCTTTTTAAGGCATGAACACTGTAAAGACTGTGGTTGCCACTTTTTTTTTTTTTATTGTAGCCTAACAGATAAATCACCGATCCAGCAGGCTGGCCATATGTTGCCTTTGAAATCCTCTTTTCCTGTAGCTTTACACACTGCCAGGCTGGGAGGGAAGAGATGTAGGATACTTTCTACACATTTAGTTGAAGCTGTTCCACTCAACAGTGACATGGGGACACAGAAAAGCAGTCACTATGAGCCTATGGATTTACAGCCAACACAGCCACCTCCCACCCGGAGGGAGAGGAGGGAAGCCCTGGAAGCTCTTGTCATCAAGATTTATAACGTACTTTACATTGAAACACATATTAAATACAATGCATAAATAGTTCTTCAGTCATGCTGAAGGGGTCCAGAATAGAGCTTGTTAAATGATTTGAAAGATATTGGCAAAGTTGTGAAAGGAAGCCACTGTAATATCTCTGCAGTAGATCTGCTTACGCTGTGCACAAGAGCCACAGACATTACTTTTTTCTTATGTGAGCACCAAACCCATTCTTTTCAATATAGCAATATTGATCCCACCTCTGGGAATGGTTGGGCAAGCTGCATTAACGGAGCTGTACTGCTTGGAAAAACTGATAACTTGTCTCTTAGACTCATGCTGTTAAATGAGATGAAGTAAAGCCTATTGTGGGATGCTAAAGAGGAGCTTACCAGCAAAAAGTTGACAGAAGCAGCACTTTTTCCTGTCTGATTTTCACGTAAAAAGGCAGAAAAGCTGAAATATAACAGAATGAGAGAGGTGTGGGTGTAGCATACACAGCAACATTTGAACAACACTAAAACTCCCCTGAATACTAAAAAATACCAAGCTTCTCTTTTAGCAAGTGTCAGTGGCTGATCCTTTCTGAACTGCTTCAGTTGTTGCGTATATTGTCCACCCTGTGCATTGCATTGTATGTGGGTTTGGTGGAGGATGGAGAAGAAAACTAGTGTGTCACTAAATCCTCTGTCCAGCTCCGTTCTTATGAAGGTGGAAAGTGGGTTTGGTTATTGAATCAGCTACATCTTCTGAATGAATAACCCCTCCTCCACCCCAAAAAAACCCCAAAAAAACAACCCAATAACAAGACATTCCATTGGTAGATGCAAGGGAAATCCATTTCTGCATGTATCATCCAGGTTAGCAAGGAGCAGAGCACCAGGGCACCAGAGCTACAGCTCAGTTGAGTCATCTTCCAATATGAGGAAGGTTCTAGTATTGTGTGCCAGCAGCTTCACCACTGAAATGCAGAAGACCCAAATCCTCATGTGTGCTGACATTAAGGAGTCCTTTTGAAAAGATGATGAGCAGGAAAGCTCTGGGTAAGATGACAGGAAAAAAAAAAGTTTATCATCCAACACTACAAATAACCTGGTCCTCATGAAGCAAACTTTTTAAGCTAAGAACAAAAGTAGATGAGTAGGACCCAAGTAGAGAGGCTCAAATTAATCAAGTTTGACTCTCAGTGAAGTTACTTATGATTCTTTTTATAACTAGCTGTTCACTCAGTCCCTTCCCAGTTGGAACATTAAAATTAAATATTATACTATAAATTTGACTATGTAAAAAAAAAATGGATGAATGTAATATGTTAGAGGCTATGAAATCTTCAAAACCTGAGTGAGATAAAGATCTGCTTTCATAAGTAAACACCCAAACTAGTTGCAAACCTTAGAGAAAAAAACAAACTCGATCTATTACACCCTCAGACACTGGGACATAATATAGGCATAGAAAGCTCTTCTTCATTACCCCTAGAAAACCAGCTTGCAATGTGTTCTGTCCAGAATGGCTGCCTTTAATCCTGAATTTTTTTGACCGAAATTAACTCTGTTGGTTAGAGCATAGTGCTAATAATGCCAAGGTCATGGACTCGATCCTTGTATGGCCCATTCACTTAAGAGCTGGACTTGGTGGTCCTTGTGGGTCCCTTCCTCAGAATATTCTGTGGTCCTAGTGGATTTTATTAACAGTTGTGAAAATAATCTCTGCTCACCCTCAAGGACAGTTGGGGTGGGGTACTACTACCAATACCTACTGCGCCAGGCAGTATTCTATAAACTTAATTTAGATCCCTAGTTTATGGAAAAGATCTGGTTCAAAAGTATTCTGATTGTCCAATGCTTCCCTGAATTAATCCATCTGAAAAGTATACAAAATGAAACTGCTCTGAAATTCAGAGGTCTTCTTTTCAAAACCAGGTTTTGTGATAGTAGTGCTGGTAAGTTAAGTACCTGTATTAAAGACTTGAATAAATGATTCATGTAATTAACAGCATATTCAAATGCACATTCTAGCTTCTACACACTGAAAGAAGAGAGGGAAAATGGGTATATAATAATATTAATTAATTAGCCAAGCAATGTTAATTAGGCAACTACATAATTAGGTTTGGGACAATGAGGTTTCTTTTGCTCTGTTTGTTAGTATTTGCTTCCTTCATACCCAAGTCTATTTTAAATACAAGATCTCAGCTTACTTCGTGTGTGTGTTTCAGGGAACCTGATAAGAAATTGTCAGATTTTCCAGTGTGACAGAAAAGCATATTCTCTGAGATACTTATGTAAATACCATAATAAAATTTTCTTAACCTATTGGCTTTTTGTAGAAAAAAAAGTCCTCTAGTTCCCTAGAGAACTGCAGAATATCTGAAAGAACATGAGTGCCTGAATAATTAATTATATGTTTGATATAAAAGCATGAGGATGATTGCTTTCAATTTTGAATATAATAATATAATGTAAGTTTTTGTCAATTATATTCAGAAGCTACAAAGACTTTCCAAAGCAAGAACAGTAATAATCAAATAAAGCTGGTGATTACTCCTTAACTGTTATACTAGGCCCCTATTCCCATGAAATTAGTTTTATTAGATAACTGCATAAAGATGTTCAGAAATGTCAACAAGCTAGGGATTCAAATTGTTGAAATTAGTTTGCATTATTAAGTTGATAACCTTTGTCTGTCTTGTTGTGATTCTATCTTTATCTTTGTACTTCATCACTTTCTTTTATCTTCCCCTTTGCATTCACCATCTCTTGTTAGTGCCTAAATCTAACTGTGGAGAATAATAGATGCTTACATCCAAAGCTGATAGTATTATTGCTGTAATGATCTTTAAAAGACAAAGGGAAGACAATAAAGAATGCAACGATTAGTTCACTTAGCTCTTCATAAGGGTAGCATCTCTCTCTTGTTCTCACTTTGTTACCTATTCATCTCTACCTATAGTAAGTTTTTCATGCTGTTGTCATTCCTGGAGAGCGGGCAGAAACTATTTTCCTGGCATGCCTATTTTCTCAGTTGGGTTTTACTCTAAAATCAATGCATTTCTACTCTTTGAAGAGCTTTACTTTGTCTGAATCTTGCTTCTGTCTGAGCCAGGAAACCTATTGCTATTTCATGACTCAGGGAACAAATTACTTTCAGCATTCTTCCTCAAAAGGCATTTTACTTTTAAAACTATCTCTTCTTTCTGGTACTTGGAAAAGTTAAAATTTCTCATCATGTTTTATGGGCATTTAAGGGAAATCCTCTGAACCAGCCCAGAGTGCATGTTGCTGTAACCAGGAACATCAAGGAAGGAGAGCAGGAAAGGGCTCACTTGCAATTTGAATTATAAAATCACAGAATACCTGAGTTGGAAGGGACTCACAAGGATCACTGAAATCCAACTCCTGGCTCTGCACACAGCAGTCCCAATAATCACACCATGTGCCTGACAGTGTTGTTCAAATGCTTCTTGAACTCTGTCAGGCTGGTGCTGTGATCATCTCTCTGGGGACCCTGTTCCAGTGCCCAGCCACACTGTGGGTTAAAAACTATTCCCCAATATGTAACCTAAACCCTCCCTGACTCAACTTCAGGCCATTCCCTCAGGTGCTGTCACTTGTCACCAGAGATCAGTGCCCCATCTGAGGAAGCTGTAACTGCAATGAAGTCTTGCCTCAGTTTCCTCCAGGCTGAACAGACCAAATTACCTCAACTACTCATACACCTTTTCCTCAAGCCCCCTCACCATCTTTGTTGCCCTCATTTGGATGCTCTCTAACAGTTTTATATCTTTATTATGTTGTGGAACCCAAAACTGCCCCCAGCACTCGAGGTGAGGCCGCCCCAGTGCAGAGCAGAGCAGGACAATCCCCTCCCTTGCCCGGCTGGCCATGCTGTGCCTGATGCCCCCCAGGACATGGGTGGCCCTCCTGGCTGCCAGGGCACCACTGGCTCATGTTCAACTTCATCAGGATCCCTAGATCCCTTGCCACAGTGCTACTCTCCAGCATCTCATTCCCCAGTCTGTTCATACACCCAGGGTTGCCCATCCAGGTGCAGAATCTGGAATTTGTCTTTGTTAAACTTCATATGGCTGGTGATTGTTCAGCCTTCAGATTTGTCAAGGCCTCTCTGCAGGGCCCCTCTGCCTTCAAGGATATCAACATCTCCTCCCAATTTAGTATCGTAGTCAAATTTACTTAGTATTCCTTCCAGTCCTGCGTCCAGTCGTTTAAGAAGAGGTTGAAGAGAACTGGGCATAAAATGGAGCCCTGTGGCACCCCACTAATGTGCATCCACCAGCCCAATGTAACCCCATTTATTATAACCCTTTGTGCCTGACCTATGAGCCAGTTGCTCACCCATTGTTTATCCAGGTGGTTGTTGTCCAGAAGGGTACTGTGAGAGATGGAGTTAGAAGATTTACTGAAATCCCAAAAGATTACATCAGCTGGCTTCCCTTGTATGTGGTCACTTCTTTCATGGGTGCTCCTCCTGTATTACTAGTATCTAGAGTGCACACCCTGGAAGTTTGGTGAGCTGGTAGGAATGATCAAGGATTTTGGTCTTCTACCATTCAAAGAAGTTCTTTAGTTAACTATAGAGGTGGTTCTTAATTGTCTTAGTATATGGAAACCAATGCAGGCTCTTAAGATTTTTCTTAAAATAGAAGAAGAAAAACACTTTAAAAAAGTAAAAAAGTGAATTAATGATCCATAATATGAGAAGATCATCAATTTGAAAATGAGTGGTTTCTCAGTTTGTAATTTGGCTGATGACAAGCAACTGATGAAAAGCAGGAGAGGTTAAAGCAGTGTAACTCAGAGTTGGAAGAGCTACACCAGTTAGCATTTGTTATCAGTGGGTGCCCCCTTCTGTCTCACTGGGGCACCCTGGTTTTGACCTTGTCTTCTGTCTACATACACAGATAAGTTAATCCTTACTTTAGATCTATTACAAAGGTCAGTTTAAGAGCAGATATGAGGTAGGGTAAACTCTGGCTCCTAGATATAGTACTTTCTGATCATAGGTACAAAATAGCTGCAAACCACCTGGCTTTCTGGCTTCTGTCTTTCAGGACTATCCAGAATACCTGCTTGCCTTACAGGTGATCACTGCAAACAAATGCCTCTGCTGAGCTCCAAACCAGCTGTCTCGTTTTCGTGCATAACTACAAAATGACACATTTGCAGAGGGAAGTGACTTGTTTGTCCAGAAGAGAATGGGACCTTTGTCAATACATGCTGGGACCATTCTTTCAGAAACAGCTTTGCAGCTGGAGAATTGCCCAGCAGCAATATGATGAAAAAGACTGACGCTGGTTCAGTCAATTAAACCAGCAGACAGCTCTTAATCTTAAACCAGCATGCATCCAAATAAACTGAGCTTCTGCATACAGCTCAGCATAGCTGGCTTCTATTTTGCAGGACTGCACAACACAGTAGTTGGCTGTCAGGGCCCTGAGGGCATGAAGGGGCATTTCAGTTCCTGCTCAATCTTCCCTGGGGCCTCCTCTCTCCTCCCCGTGGGTCTGTGAGCTCCATTTTGGCTCAGCCCTAATTCCCTCCCTGAACTGTCTTCTAGGTGTTCCCATCTCTGGTCTTACCTCCCAGGTGGACCTCAGACCTATCCGATAGATATCTTATCTCCTGGATGGGATGGGACAATTGGTTCATACATCTCTGTCTGCCTGACAGATTTTGGACTCACACTGGCTGACTTCTCTTCAGTCCTGTTTCTGGTCTGGTCTGATTTAGCTCCTAACAGGAACACCTGGATGGACCATGGATCTGGTTCATTGTTTGCCATGTCAGGGGCTACCAAAGCACCCTGTGACCAAAAGTTGGTCCTACCTTCAGAGAAAGAACAACACACTTTGGGATATGCTTAGGTGTTTTTGCACAGAAAAGGCTCTGCTTCATTGATCCAGGGTCTGAAGGAAAAATTGAGCTCTTTTATCAGCCTTTTTAAAGGATGACTCAGTTGTCTGCCCAGCAGGTAAGGATCTTCTGTGGATATGTGATGTGGGAAAACCCACAGAGCAGATTGGAACTTGCTACCGACTGTCCAAGGTGGAGTTGAGGATGCAGCTGTACATACTGTGCTGATGAACCACCCTTTTGTCAGCAGGTGGGCCATACTAGGCTGTTACCTGGGTGGAGGTTAAAAGAAGCAAAAGAACAGCCCCTCCTTGACTTCAAAATGTAGAGAGCTGAAACCCAGTCTCAGTCCTTCTGAGTTTGGATCACTTTTCTGGTGTGTTACCTCAAGGAGTCAAAGGATAGTTACTCGAGTCTCTGTGGCTGAAGTGTTGTTGGCAGTCTCATTGCCAAATGTATGCATAGTCATTTGATGGAAAAAGGTTATATTTGGAGAAAGGTATTTAATTAAATGCTTGATTTTATATAGCTATATAAAAATACTAAAATCTTAAGTTACAGGCATTTCATTGTTTGCAGGTATAGTAGCTAATTACCAAGTTACTAAGATATAATTGTACATGTAAGCTGAAAGGAAAATTACCTGAGCCTTTGACATTGATGTGGCTTGATTTGTACTTCACACGTAAAGCAGACATTTCCAACAAATTTAATGTTGTAAAATATTTGTGTTATAAGGAAGTATTTAATTTCTAATGAAGACTTAAAAAATCTTCAATAGGAATAATGCATGAATATAACTGAAAGCCCTGGGAGATTTTAATCTCCAAATACTTGAATATAGTGTAATACATATACCAGGAGTATTAGGATAATTTCCTAGTACATCTTCTATATGTCCTGTTTAGGGGAATATACTCTGTTTGGCAAGTCAAAAGACATGTGCTGGTGAGGGAGTCAACAAGCATTTAGATTCAAAGTGCTGCATTCAGTGCTCTCTCTTGCCCTGTGGGAGTTTGGAAGCTGGGCTTATTGTGGCAAGAAAGGCAGAAGAATGAAAGTCATAAATCGGTAGGTAATTGTCATTACTGCCTGTAACAATTTGGTTTTATTATTAGCATTGGACATTATATGCAGAAAAGAAAGAATTACTGTACAAATTCTACAAACTCTGTTCCTTGTAATTGTTCTAGTTTGCTGTAACAAACTCCTGGAAAGGTTTTGCTTTGTGATAATTAGAAACTGTGGCAGAACCTCCGTCCTATTAAGCCAGTTGGCATCTGCTGTCAAGGAACTTAACATCACCCACACAGCTCACATTTTTCTCATATAAAATTGCAAAACCTTCAAGGTAGATTCTGTACAGTTTAAAGTCTGCCTGCCAAATATTTGCTACTGTGCAACAGAGGGTAAAAGATGCTTGAAACCAGGGAGAACAAGCAACTGAGAACATGACCTGCTTAAGAAACGAAAATATTTTGGGGAATCTAGCCTTAATTTTAGCTACATTTTTTATTCTTTTTGTCTCAGATTCTAGGGAAATAAGTACACAAAGCCTAAAATGGGGATATTTCTGTTTGCTAAGGAGAAAATTGACTGGGGAACTCACCTTTCAAGAGAAGAAAAAGATAATAGAAATGTTAATGAAAAATGTCTATGATTTTATCATAAGAGGTATAAGAAACTGTGCCACAAATCATCTCTACAGTTTGAGATGAGATGAGATATTGTGGCTTGATTTTATAATCCTGTTCTGAATTTTTTCTTATTAATGGATTACAAAATTCAGATTAAAATGGATAAGAGAGGACTAAGCACTAAGTAGCAAGAACCATTTCTATTAAAAAGCATGAGACTAGGACTGGTTATATTTTAGCACTCATTTTTATAGTTAACTTCTATTCAAACATGAAACAGACTCATGTCTTCTCTAATTTATTTACATTAGGAAACAAGATGGCTTCCAATATTTAAATTTCAAATTAGATAAACTGAAACTAGCACTAAAAACGGTTTATCTTAATATTATCCCAAATGGACTGCATTTAGAAGTGAAAAAACACTTAGCTTATCATATTCCTGTAGCAATTAATAGGCTCAATTAAAATAATTTTATGTTTAAAATTATGGAATCATATAATTGTTTGGATTGGAAGAGACCATAAAGATCATCTAATCACTAAAAGAAGATGGAAAGTCCTTACAATAGTATTTGCTAATTTTTTAAGATCATACCAAAAATCAATATAGCATACTGAAGAAAAAACAGGAGAGTTTAAAAATTTACATGATCTTTAATATACATGGAGATCAGACTCTGATAGTATTATTCAGTAGAATGTCAGTCATGTTTCACAGCAGTCCCAAGATTTCAAAGCACTTGTTTTGGAAGGTGAAATATACCAAATATAAATTATTAAACAAGCTTTGGGGTGAATGCTAAAATAACATTTATATTTATTTACCAATACTGTATACTGGTTACAAATTTAAATAGATTGATATATGCCTGGTAATCAGTACAAATGTTGTGACTTATTAATGAGCAGTGTTGTTGGGTGTTAACATAATTCCCATTTCCTTTTTAAAATAAGTTCTTATGCCTTTATCCAGTACTGTTTACTGTAAAATATATGCTTACTCTCTGTTTAGAGAGCACCAAGTAAAAACACAAGCTGAGGTGAGTACCTAACTCCTCTATTTAACTCCTTTTTGTACCTATCTACTATTGATTCATTTGTAGCAATCAAGTAGGTCTTTTAGCAGAAGTGAGGAGGATTTTCTCCCCATTCTGGATTTAAGTCTGAGGATTATGAGACTCTTCTGGAAGCTTAGAGAGATAGGATTGGACCCTTCTCAGCTGAGTTGGAGCTTCAAAGATGTTTCCCATTTTTTTCATTATCCAAGTGCTGTAAGTGTCAGACTGCTAAGCAAAAACCAAACCTTCATCTGTGTGGTTTTTTGCAAAGATTGCTACCATGTTATTGGAAGTGACCTTAAGAGACCCCACACTTCTGATTGCAATGCAGCTATTGAACCTAAATTCTGGAAGGAAGAAATTGAAGTGAAATAAATATATCTATGTGTTTGTGTGTATACTTTGTCTCTTTTGGCAGTGGAATTGTCCAGGTGCTTGAAGTCATCATGATGGATTTAGATATATCCTTTTTAAGTGTTTATTCCCCAAATTTGGGGACATGTAGATAAGAAAGTGATCAATAAACTTCACTGCAGGATTGCTATTCAGAGGGATTTCAATGGGCTGGAGAAATGGGCTGACAGGACTCATGAGGTTCAGAATGAGAGATGCAAAGTCCTGCACCTGGGGAGGTATAAATCCTTGCACAAGTACAGGCTTGGACTGACTACCCGTAAACCAGCTTAGGAGAAAAGGCCTGGGGGGTCATGGAATTTTCATCTTGGAAAACCAAGATGAACATGAGTAGGCATTGTGTCCTTGCACCAAGGGAAAACAACTGCATACAGTGCTGTGTGAGCAGGACTGTAGGTAGCAGTTTGGTGAAAGTGACTATTCCCCTCTATTCAGCTCTTGTTTGCTTCATCTGCAGTTCTGTGTTCAGTTTTGGGTTCCCCAGTGGAGGACCATGTAGATGGCGAGGAAGTTTAAATGTATTTGACGTACAAGAAGAGGCTGAGAGAGTGACATATTCTTCTTAGGATGAGAAGGCAAAGTGGAGATGTTGCTGCCTTCAGGTACTTAATAGAAGGGAATGCTCAAGAACAAAAGTTGCCCCATCGGAAATTTTGAACACTAGGAAAATATATATATAGATAAACACACACACACATATATATATATATTTGAACATTAGGGAAAAAAATCACAACAAGGTACTGAAACACTAAAAGAGGTTTTGTAGAGAGGCTATGAACTTTTCATCCTTGGGGATATTAAAACATTCACAAGGTCTTGGGAACCCTGATCTAAGCTGCACAGTGGTTTTGACCAGAAAGGTGATCTCCACATCCCACCCTAAATTACTCAGTGTCTCTATGACTCAGTAAACTCTCAAATTGTGGATTTATTTCTCCATAGTTCACATGTTAAAATATACCTCGTTTATCTGACTCATGATGTAAGAAATTAGATGCCTTGACTCTGTTTAAAAATTCCTGTGGCTCTTTGCATGTTTAGGCTTGTAAGTAGCTTTAAGGCATATTTCCAGCCCTTTTCCCCACCAAAATAATGTGTGTGGTATTTCTGTTATCCTTTCTTTCTCAAAACAGTTTCCAGTAGGAAGCCTAATCCTCTCTGAATAAATGCAGAGTAGCCAAAACCAAGGGGGACCTATCTGTGAGAGTACAGAGAACAAAACATTGGAGGTTTTTCACAGTTAAACACCCAGATGACAACTGGAAATTCTTCTGCACGTTTTTGGATAAGTATCTTCGAGGAATTTAATAAATTTTTAGATACAAAAAGCCTCATACTTCTGATTTGACTGGGCAGGATCCAGTGTTACACATGATTTAGGCAAAGATCCCATTTCCTAGACCAGCACACTTGTTTCTAACTATTCTAGCATATGGAAAATCCTGGCTGTTATATGGAGATTAAGTTGCTGAACTACAGTTTTAATTTTGATGGTATTTCCTCCCAAATAACTCTTCATAAAACCTGTTTGTTAAATGAAATTAAGCTCAGTAGAAAGTGTTTCTAAAAAAGGGTTGAGAGGGTTTAAAAATTATCCCTCTTTCATACACAAATTTACCTGCTTTCCTTAGTATAGTGGAGGAGATCTAGAAGATAAGAATATGATACCTCAACAAAATCGTCTGGGCAAGTTTTAAAAAGATGGCTCTCTGAATTTAAGGGCTATGAATATGCATTTAGTGTCATGTCCCTGGAATATTTCCAAGCCCCTTGACAGAAAAAAAGATGTGCAATGTAAGTGACTAACTGTAACAGTATAGAGTATAAATGTATATATCTTAGCTAGTCACCCTTGGGTCCTCTTTACAATCAATGCAGAGAAACACACACTTTTAAGTCACTGTTCTTATCTCAGAGACAACATTTAAAGTGGGAGAGATGTGTGTGTCATTATCATCTAAAGTTATAAGACACAAATAATACTGAAGATGACAACTTTCATTTTTAAAAATCATGTTTGATCATATTCCTCCAAAGCTACCCATGAGTAGAGAAATGTAAGGGCTACCCAGAAGTAAGCTTTCCTTTTGTATTCAGAATGTATTAATGAGAATAAAAAGGCTTTCATGACTTCTGATTTGCTCAGCAAAAGCTACTTATTTTAGAACATCGAAAAAGACAAAATGTTTTTGTCAAGTCATTCTGATATGACCCAAATACATCAAACTGGTGCCACTGAGCAATATTTTTCTGTTCTATGTTATTGATAATTAATGTACTTGTCTGGAAGAGAAGCTAGGTCCTGGTTCAGAGGCAAATGTACTCGTCTGTAGTGGAGCTTGTGGGCCACTTGATGGTGCCACGAGAAACAAGGTGGCCAGCCTGGCTCTTGTGGCTCCTGAGTGTCCCATTAAGATGGGAGCTTGTGTCTCAGTATCTAAGTCATAGATATAAAATACAGCAATGACTTTAAAGAGGGAGAAAAACTAGTCCTCCCATTATCTCTTCTCCTGTTTCAGCTCCAGCCTCTCGGAGCTCCATTGGACCTTGCTGCTGTGACTGGCCCTGCCAGCTTGTCAAACACACAGGCAGTTTCCAACCTTCTCCCAAAACTCAAAGGTGTTTACCAATGATAAATAATAAGACTGGGCATTGTTGACTGAAACATTATTTTGTTATGTGCATGATACTGTGTATATACTGTTTCTAAAAATCCTGACAAAATCTTGACAGCAATATGCAGTTGATGTACACAAAGGCATTTTTTAATTCAATGAAGTGGATAAGGACTGAACCAAAAAATATGGAATATAAGATATTCCTTAGGAAAGGGTGTTTCTTAAATGATTGCAAATGGTATTCCAGCATTAATTCAAACTAATTTTAGAACAACAAAACCACTTTGAGTAATATTTACTGCAAAACTGTTCTCCTTTTGAAAATATTCATTTGGAGGCAGAACAGATGTAATTCCTTTTTGATTTCCTGGTTAGGGGTTTAATTTTTACTTAAGTAGACATACTAAGATGATACACAGCAGTGAATTATGTGAACTGATTCACAGTCTGAATTCTGTGTTAATAAATAATCTGACCAAAGAAAAACTGCTATTTCTCTATGACTACAAGATATCTTAAGAACTGTCATTTCTGCTTTAGAGTGCAGATGTTTATATTGAACAACAAATGTTGATCCTTAATGTTGGCTCATTCTGTCAAAATTATCTCTTAGTATTCCTCTATATTGTGTATTCTTTATAAAATCTTTATCATCATCATCATCATCAACTCGATATACTAATACATACAATGTAATTGTTCCATAGTTTATGTAATATCATTTGACAATTCATGAGAAAAGAAAATATTCAGTTATTGAGTAAAAGCAGTCAAAATGTAAGCCTTCTTAAAAAGCATGGGAACAATATTGCTTAAATACCATATTCCATACTGAGAAAGTAAACCTTCCTTTTTCTGAAAGGTTTTCTTCACAGTCAAGAGAAACATAATGAAATTCAATATACATACATATAAAAGAACACATTAAGGGAAAGAAATTTGTGCAAGTGCAGAAATCTCAGTGAAATTAATTAAAAGGACCAGTGCTATTGTTGTCATGTTTTATCTTTTTTCCAACCCTTCATCTGGTTGTTGTTGTTTTTTTCATCACAATTCATAATCCTGCCCACAAGCAGGAGTTTATTAGACAAATGAACTGTCTGCTGAGTTCTTTGCAAAACTTCTTGCCTTAACCTGATTTGTAAGTACATATTTGCTTGAGAGAAAGCTCTTTATTCTTAATAAGGAATATTCTGTGGCATTCCATATATCCAAGATAAGAGCTTACAGCTATTATTCATACTATATTTAAAAAGCATACAGCCAAATCCCATGAAAAGTTTTAGCACAATTTGGATTAATAAAATCAGTATGTCTAATTATTCCATAGCTACACAATCAAAGTGATGCATAGATTAAGTAGTTATAGAAATTAAGTAAATATCTACTAGAAATATTTAATATCAGTTTAATATCTAACACTAATATTATATTGAGGTAGTTTTATTTTTAACCTCACAAAAATTCTCGACCCTACACTTGAGTCAAGAACATACAAGAGGTAACCCAGCAGTAGTCATGGAAGTTGTTTAAAAACATTCTGTGCTGTCAATATGGCATTTATTTCTGTTTCTGATGTTTTAAACAAAGCTTGTTAGAATATTTTTTCTCTCCTCATTTTAGGATCCATTTCTGGAAATAAGAAAAGATTTAGTTTACCTAGTTTCTTTTTAATTTGAAAAATATCTGCTCTTTCCTTTATATGAAGGAATCAAAATTAGCAAACTGTTTTAGCTTTGCTGTCTTTAAGTTCATTCCATGTGCAAAAGACTTGTCCAAGAAATACTGATGTAAGATCTGTTTAAAGAGACCTGGACAGAAGTTAGCTTCAATCCCATGTGCTATGAGCAAAAGAGACTGATAGCACAAAAGATTTTCAGTATTCTGGGCACAGAAAAAAAGTCATTTGGGCTAAATAAACAGAACTAGAAAATTGTTTACTTTACAATGAAAGTTTTATTTGTCTTGGATGACTCACAAGATATGGTCCTTTTGTTTGTATGGTAAAACACTAAAATGAAATTCCAGCTCGAAAGCTCTTCAGAGCTCTTTCACAGAAGTATTGGGGTCTACCTGGAAGCTCATTAGAGCTCCAGTAGTGTCCCTGACACAAACTTGTACAATGTTCAGATAAAGAATAATAAATACTTTTAATAACAAAAAAATGCTTTCCTTGTGTGATTTCGTAAAAACTTGTTCAATGCTTTGATAGCAGGGGGCTATTGTTCAGCTAAAGATATCCTTATTTCCCCTGTCACAAGTATGTTTTAAGGACTCAGAGCAATCTTTTCCACTGCTTTTGCTGATAATTGGTCAAGAAATTATTCCTCTCACAGATATGAAGAACAGACAGACATTTCTGGGAAGTTATGAACGATTCCTGAATTTCTCATAATGGGAATGCTGATCACTTATAAATGACTGGTTTTTAAAAGCCAGTTTGTCCTTCAAAGAGTTTAACTTTCCACCTCAGTTTGTTGAAGCCACTTTTGCTGAGCATCCTCCATTTGACTGAGACTGTTATCTTTCTCTGCCACCCACCTCCAGTCAGTGGCTACCATTTTTACTGTTGCTTCTACCTACTCTGAAGCCTCCATTTTTAGATGCAAAAAGGCAAGAACTTCATATCTTTATCCCAATAGTTCTATTCACAGTCTTCTCCCAAAGTTCGGTCCTGATTGTCATTCCAGAACGGATTGGTTTTTCTGGTCTGCATAGCTTATCCTCCTGTCTACGGTGTCTTATTGACCCCTGCACTCTATGAAGCAACCATTTATTGAACACAGTAATTGGTGCAAAAGGAGATATCTAATTTCTTTAACCCTTCAGTGTAATTTCGGGGTATGATCACAGGACCTATTTCCCTTTCCTTGCTTTATGACTTCTAAAAGCAAATACCTGGAGAACACCAGAAAAGCATTTTCAAAGATTACAGTGATTTTCCTGTAAGTAAAAATCTTGATTACTGTTAGATTGTGTAAAACACATGCTTTTTTTGAGACTCAGCAAGGTAGGAGAACGAGCCAATAAAAGAGTCCTTAAAACTCCATACCTGTACTGGTGGCAAACCTTCACATGTGTCCTTGTGGAGTGCTGATGGACTTCTTAGACAGGAAGTTGGAGATTAATTGTACAATGCCTCAATTTTCTTGAATCATATTAGATTTCCCCCTGACAAAAAACCAAACTGGTACAGCTTAGTGCTTTATTCCATATTCAGAGAAATTATTCAAGACATCAAATATTCAATAGTCAGTTTTCAAGACAATGAATTGTTGTCTCTTTTCATTTGTATATAGTTCAGCTCTGTTCGATAAGGTTTTAGAGTAAATAAGTGCCAACTCTTAACTCCTGGTGGGAATTAACAGAACTCATAAAGGAACTGGAAGCTGGGAGCTGGAAGGAGAGCTGTGTTTCAAACTAAATAAAGGTAGACCAGTGAGCAACTCAAGTGAGAGAAAGTGTATTTGTTGCTTCTTATTAAATTGACTTCTATTAATGTATACAACTTCATCACACTGTAGCATGATTGACTTATTGGCACTCTAATCTACAGTCTTTTTAAAAAGTAGTGAGGTCTCAGACTTTTTCAGTTTGTGTTTTAGATCACAGAAACCGTGGTTTATGACAGCTTGTAAAACACGTACATGATCCAGTTATTTCCCTGGCCATATGGCACAATGGATTTAGGAGGATATCTCAGGTCCCTGAGAAGTTGGGGGAAATAAACTGCAGTATTAATTGTATTTTTATTAATGTTTTGCTACAACATATTTGAATTAAAAGAAAATACTTGGGACATGTACAGGAAGGTCTATTTCTTCCTAGTTTCTCAGGATATTTTCTCTTGCCTCGCCAGCTATATTGAAGCTTCTAGCATATTCTCTTAAACATAGACACTTAGAACTTGTATGTGAGTACCTAGAATTATCTAGGTAGAAAAATCAGTGGTTTTGTTTATTTCTCCCAAAGTTGTGTGTAATGCTAAAACGACTATCTAGAGATTCTTCTAAGCAAAGAAATCAAAGGTTTTTTCTTTATTCCATCACTTTTCTTTGCAGCATAATTGGTATCATTACTATATTAAAATACAAAATACAAAACTGGCATTAACTACAATGAGACAATTTAATAGGAAACAATGATCTTAAGAGTAGTTGAAATAGATACATATCATAAAAGTAAGTAAAAAGAGCTAGAGCCTCAATGAAAAATAATTTAAAAAATAATTACAGGAGTTAGTCTTAAAGAAGGTGTTAGTAAAAATAAGTACTTTTCTGTGAACACAACTTTCTCTTTAATCTTCATCTGACCCTCTCAAGATATGGTAATTTATTGTAATTAATTATATTTTCAAGTAAGTTTCTGCAAACTACTGACATGAGATAATGTAGTATGCAATTGTTAATTTCTCTATGACTTTACAGAGACAATTTGTACAGCCAACTTTAACCATGCACACTTGCTAATTTAATTTTTTATTAGAATGGAACTGTTTAGTTAGAGAACCAATACCTAACACTCTGATATCAAGGAAATGAAATGTCATCCTTTGGTATAACTAAACTGCAGGTTTCAGAACACAGGACAAGTGAGCCCCGAAACACAGTATAATTGGATGCTCCTGCATGCCTTATTTCAAAATATTAATACATGCTTCAGGATATGAAAGACTTTCCTTCTATTAGTGTCTCTGCATGCAATAGTTTGGAATGGAAATTAGTGTATACCCAATAGTTTTGAACTCTCCCCAATTTTTTATTTGCTGTCTGGGAAATCACTCCACCTCTGGTCACTATTACAAAGCTATAATAATGAAAATTTTCAGATTACTGAATTTCTTTTTAGAGATTTATGGTGGCCAAGTAGGATTGAACCCTGCATCTATCAGCCTAGACTCAGTAGTTAATAAATGGATTTTGCTGATTGCCTATTCCCAAGATAGATTTAGGGATTAAAATGACAGGATAAACATAAAACCTTATTTGAAATTAGTAGAAAGAAATTAAAAGAGTGAATGTTTATTAGCAATGAAAAAAAAAAAGTGTGTGGTAAATGAAGAACAAGAAAATAACTAAAAAAAAATATATTTTAACATGAGAGGAACAAGCAGTGTTTTTTTAATGATTAAGATTATAGATGTACACTGGACCCGAAGAAAAAGGGAAAAAAAATCACTCCAAAGGAAATCTATCAGAAAGTTTATTTTAAACTCTCTTCCACAGGAATTATCTTTTATGCCTTGTGTAAAGCCTCCCTGTCTCAGTAGGCTTAGAAGTGCTGGGAAATACCTTGCCTTATGCCTTTGGCAAGATTTAGTGAAGCTTAAAACTTTGGTGGGTTTTGAGGGTGTGGTTGGTAGTGGGGGATATGGTATTCAAGTAAAGAGGTAGAAATTGAGGAGTTCAGAGTGGGGATTGATAGCTGAAATAATGACTCCAGCTTTTAAGGTTTTAAGGTAGGGCATATGAAGGAGAAGTTTCACATTTCAGATGCATTTGCATACTCCAAAGCAAAGTCAGAATATGGATTTGGTCAGTGAACAAAAGCTCAAAACTTTTGGAAATTCAGTAGGTGCAGTTCCTTAGAGCAATTTGTGCAACAGCCATGAAGGAGCAAGGAACAAATAATCAAATGGGGAAAAAGCATGGGGACGTTTTCTAGGAAAAAGTAAAAATGTTGAGCATATGTATTGAGAACACAGAAAAAACAAGATGCAAAAACATATATTAGAGAATCTAGAAAATTTGCAATTAGCAACACTAAAAAACCCAGGGGTGCAAAAGTTTAAATGGAGAAAGAGTTTGGAACAGTGCAGAGTATCAAATTAGGGCAATTTAATTGGGGGAGGGGTGGGGAGGGGCAGGGCAGAGGGAAGGTGAGGGAAAGTGGGAGAAGAGTGGGGGGAGAGGAGAGGAGAGGAGAGGAGAGGA